>PVQA01000219.1:0-14470 GCA_002980515.1 Fusarium burgessii
AAGCTGTGATTATCTAAGCTATCTTATATCTTTAAAGAGCTTATCGTTTTAATTATAATAGGCTAGGGGCTATTTATATGAGGTTTTTAATGAATTTGGTGGTGAAAAATCAAGCAGCTGTCTGACGAGAACTTTACGTACCCTGTAGGTACTAGTGTGGTTAGTAAGTAAAGTGGGGCGAGTGACCTTTTGATGCCTTGTGCCGCTCAAAGAGATAATGGGTTCTCCATGAAACTAGGTTGGACCCGTTATATAATGATGTAGCCCTACGCCATTGCTCTGGACTCTGTGCAAGCTACTCTAAGAAGTAAATAAGGCGGAGGCTGGGAAAAGGGAAAAAGAGATTTTCCTTTTTGACCTTCTTGAATTGACTTTTTGTCTCTTCTTTCTCTCCATCTTTCATTGTCAAACAAATCTGTAGTAGCAAAGACAAGTCCATATCGAGACCGTGCCGAATCAGTCTATCATGTCGACGTACTTTGGCCTTCGGGGCAAATCCCTCAGTACCGTGCTGAGTATAGTAGCAGCAACGGCCTTTGCCCTCCAGGGCTATGATCAAGCCGTCATGAATGGTCTCCTGACTTTGGATACCTTCAAGCACCAGTTTCCCAGCATAAAGAATTCCAACATTGAGGGTGAGTACGCATCCACGCCTATTCTCCTGGTCCCTTTTACTACTTTGTGGGTGCTAACCTGGTGGTGCTTTTCTTTTAGGTACTGCTGTGGCCATTTACGAAGTTGGCTGTGCGATTGGCGCTCTGTCTTGCGCCTTTATTGGCGACGTTCTAGGTCGTCGTCGCACAATCTTCATCGCAGGCTGCATCGTCATTGTCGGTGTCGCAATACAGAGCAGTTCATTCTCTCTTGGACAACTCATTGCTGCCAGAATTATCACTGGTCTTGGTGTCGGTGCATTAACTGCTACCATCCCCATGTGGGTGTCTGAATGCTCCAGTGCCAAGGAACGTGGTCGCCGTGTGCTGCTGCAGGGCTTCTTTGCTATCGGTGGCATTGTTGTTGCGTCATGGATGGAGTTTGGCCTCTATTTTGTTAAAGACAACCAAGTCAACTTCCGCTTTCCTATCGCCTTTCAAGGTTTATTCGCCATTATAATCACATCACTCGTCATGTTTCTACCCGAGTCTCCTCGTTGGCTCATTAAACAGGACCGATTTGAAGAAGCAATCCTGGTAATGGCTGCCCTCGAGGACCTCCCGGATGACTCCGAGGTCATTAACGAAGAGCTAACCCTCATCCGCGACGCGTACATCGAGGAGCAGAACCAGAAAGTATCTGTCTTTACCATGGGTCCTGAGCGCCAGTTTCACCGCGCTGTTCTCGCTGTTGGCCTCGCCATTCTCGCTCAGATGTCTGGAATAAACATCGTCACCTTTTATTCTACAACCATCTTCCAGCAGCAGCTCAACTACTCGCCTACCGAATCTCGCATCTTTTCTGCATCGATCCAGGTCTGGCAATTTATTGCCGCCGGATTTGCTATTTTGCTCATTGATAGGTTTGGCCGCCGCAAGCTGCTCATGGCTGGCGCTTTGGGCATGTGTGTTGCTCAGACCTCGCTTGCAGGTCTCATGTCTGACCTGTCCAACAAGTCTGCCAGTGAAGCTGCCATCTTCTTCTACTTCGTGGCCATGTTCTTTTTCCCCGTCGGCCTCTTCCTCCTCCCTTTTATGTATGCTGCCGAGATTGCACCCTTGAGCATTCGTGCCCAGATTACCGCCATCAGCGCCTGCGCCAACTGGCTATTCAACTTTCTTGTTGCCGAGGTATCCCCCCATGCCCTGAAGAATATTGGGTACAGATACTACATTGTATATGCTTGCATTACTTTCTTCACTTTCATTGTTATTTTCATCTTTTATCCAGAAACCAAGGGTCGTACTTTGGAGGAGATCGATGACATCTTCATTCAGTCAAAGAGTATTTGGGATCCAGTCAAGATCGAGAAGAACTTGCCCAAGAATGCTATGGCGCTGGCTGAGCGTATCCGCAACGTTCACGATGAGGAAAAACAAAACGCTGTTCACGCAGAGAACACATAAGTAAGGTTGGCTTCCTGCATAAAAGAGTAAATAATATGTTAGTAGTACACCATGCTTACGAAAAAAAACCTGTATTGTAAACTATAACTCAATCTACGATGTATACGAACTGCAATTCTTGAGTGTGAGTAAGATAGACTGCTTAGACCTGTAAAGCAATACGCTATACGTATAGAACATCCAGTCTACGCATCGTCCTATCATCTCTACAATCATTCAATAATAAAATCTTGATGTAATGAAAACCTGGTACAAAGTGCTTCCATTAATAGATAGTCCCTGACAGGGGTGATATTTCAAGCGCCCAGTAGGGATCAAGTCCATCAACAACCAAGAACATATTATTACAGCACACCGCTCAAACAGTTATGCAATCTCCGTCACCACTTTTCTGTCAAAATCTTCAGGCATTTTGAAAGGCGTAATATGATGAGATCCGAGGATGATATGACCTCGGAACCGGATATAGCCCCGATACTCACAAAAGTTCTGTATCTGGGTTAATACAGATCAAAGTCGCTCACTTAGCATACCGTGGACCTTTGGATCGGAGCATTACACCCAGCTTAACACTTAAAAAACCTCGATTAACTCTTTAGATACGGCTGAGCAACATTTAACTCTTGGACTGAGAATATGCATGCAAACTCCTCAAAGAGGACAGACCGCACCAGCAGAAACAGGAACTAGCTGCTGTGAGCAAATTATATGTAGCAACTCTATTTACATTTACTGTATAGGTCCTATCTTAAACAGTTCAGCTGTATGAGACACAGGAGATTAAAAGTTCAAAGTACAGCTTGAAAGACCAACTTTGTCATCACCTTCCATCACACACCAACCGGGCCTAGAGATAATGGGTTAGTAAAAACAAGAATTAATGTGCAAGTTGTAACTACAACTTACTTTCCATCGAGCACCCAGTTTGGGAAATGAGCCGTTTTGCCTCCATCACCGTCAGTGCAGAAGCTGACGCCACCACCGATACCGCCGCCGATGGTGAATGGCTTATCACAGCCGACTTCAGTATATTTGATATTGAAGAAGGTGAACTCTGGAGCATCGTCGATTGATGCACACTTCCAGTCTTTGTCCTCCTTAGTAGCCGCACCTGCAATGACCTGACCATCTTGGTCTGTCAGACGAGGGACCCAGCAGGTTCTTGAGAACCAAATTAGTCTTGGTTTCACTAGGGAGTTGTCAAGGGGGAGACTAACTGGAAGACACAGTTTACAGTAGGTCCTGCGGGAGCGCACTTCTGAAGCTGGCCGCTGTTGACTTCGAACGTGTAGGTGGCTCGCTTGCTAAGTTCCGTAGGCTTAGCGGTGATGATGGCCGAGCCGAAGGTTGTAGCTGCGAGAACAGAGTAAAACTTCATGATTAAAAGTAATTGGTGAGGTAGAATGTTCTTTGGCTTTAGATATTCGTGTCGATGGGCTGATGTTTGTATAATAGTTTGGCTCAGGAGCAGGAGACAACATGCTACTTATAGTAAATTCATCGAGACATTTCTGTACTGGAACCATATCATCATTACCTACGTCCTCCCCTTCTGACACAAGACTGCTCTGTCGCGCTGATCGTTCCCTTTGGTGCTATCGACTTATTCCTTGATTAGATATGCATTGCCTCGCTATGTGCGTGATTGTCATTTCGTATCTGAAACGAGAAGGTGAATATCCAGCATCGCCGATGCTTGACCGTTTGATCACCATCTACATACTCTGCTATAGGTTCTAAGCTGCGAGCCTGGAAGAATTGCTCCGGGAGCATCTATTCCTTGATTTATTTACGTAATGAAGGGGAAACAGCCAGTTGCCTCTCATATATGCCCTCTGGGTCGCCGATGACGACCTTGGGGGCCGTGTTCGATCTTTGCCCAGGCTCATAACTATCCACTCTATCGTCATTTAATCAAGCCTCTGTCATGGAAAAGCAAGTTTCTGTGGTACTTCGACTGGTTCTAGTGGTCGTCGTGATACCTATACCAATATGAGGAAAAACGCAGATTCAAAACAAGCATTATCTGCATTGTATACAGGAAATTGAATGCTGATCTTGTAAGACGCCGCTTACGCCCCGCTCTCGCGTACAAGTGTTGGTACGGCTAGTCCTTGCAGAATGTAGAAGACCAGCAGTGCATAGGTACAGAACCCAAATTAATCTGCAAGGTTGGTCCTGGCTATTCTCGTTCAAGGTATACATAAAAGCTAAGGCGGTGCTGAGTCGCATAGACGGGTCTCAAGATGCACGCCAAGCTGTTTGCTGTTCCCCTCACACTGACCCTGCCACGCTAATCTATGTGAGGGAAAAGTCTAAGGTCTTGTCTCCGCAGGTTGTCCTTACTTCTAGTCCATTATATGGAAGCGAAAGTAGATTGTTTAATGGCAGGCTGCTTTCAAGATGATACTAGGTTTCTGTCCACTTTTTCATTATTTCAGCTCAGCTTTAGGCAGAAGAAATAAGCACTATGGATTTGCATGCCGCTTACACTACTCTACAGAAAAGGTCAGGTAATATCTTTAATTTCTAGGTGGCTTTACTGTAACTCTATTGCGCAGATTTAATCTACGCTAAAGCTCTTAACGTAAAGTAGTGATCAAGCTCGAGTGGTGTGTTCTTGGTCTCCTTCCAAGTTTCTTGATGAGATTTGTGGACCATCAAGCATTAATAGTAAAGCCCGCTTACCAATGGATAAGCTTAAGTGAAAAAAATGTCCTCTATTTGTTACATATCACCCCTGACTAGTCGTCTATAAAGCCCGCTTACATTAAGGATTGCTTGCTCTGACGTAATGCTTCAGTATGTACCATTCCGGGATAAATTCAGAGGACTGAGGTCATAGACATAAAATACCAGTTTTCCCTAACCCCGATGTTTCCGCAGGCTCAGTTTTAATTGATACCATCAGGCGGAGTTTTAACTTTGAATGGAGTTATTGTTAGCTACCTGTGCTGACAAGGGAAGGCTCCTGACCTCACCCCCACACAAGATTAGTAGAGAGGACCTAGTGTGCTGAATCTGGCATTATTGCTGGCGCTCAGCGTCCCGCCTGCGAACTTCCGGGAGCTACATTCCAGTGGAACGTATCGTTTCAGCGGATTAAACACCATGACTTACATTGGAGCGGGCCAACGGCTTTCCCTCCAAGAGATCTTTCAGCACCTTGGCCACCTTGTCCTGTATACGCGGCTTTAGTCCAGCTACAACACGAATAGATAAACCTGAACCTCACGTAGAGTTTCAAGGTTCAGCTTAAAATAGTCGCATTTTGGCGGCGGAGTGCGGAGATCTGAATAATAGCATCCAACATGGCTCAGGGTGTGCTCGTAGTGAGCCGGGCAACAAGTGCGAGATCTAAATCTTCTTCAATGTAGAAAATGGACTTCTTTGTTGAAATAGCGATTAGCTTTGACTACATTGCGTTTGCCAACCTTATCAGCTCTTTTCGGATCGGCTGCCTTTTAGATATCTACCGATGCAGGTTGTGCTCGACCTTTTGCAACGGGCGTATTGTAAGCTCATGATCCTGAGTTTCGACATTTCGGTCCTTGACTTCTTCGCCAGTCTTGTCTTCAGTGGTTTCCTGAGTAGCTGCTGCTTCAATAATGACGGGTGGGGTAAATTCCCTGGTGGCTAGAGTATTCAAATCAAGAGGCATCGTTTCCTCTTTTCTGATTCTCATACAGACAGTAGATGACAGCGACTATCGCAGACGCTCCTCTATAAAAAGGGTATCAGATTACTAGTTACTACATAACCTTTCACTGTTAGCTATGAGATGACCGTAGAGATAGGTTCTGCATTGACACCAGGACAATGCATTTCCGACTTTTCGCGATCTTGTTGACAAGTTGCGGCCTAAGATAACATAATATTTTACATCGCATTGTATCATTCAACTCTTCGCCAAGTTCTACGAAGTACATTCACAAGGGACGACCACAAAAACATCACCAACATTGATCTATACGTCACTGCGTTTACGGAAGGCATATAGGCTTTCAGCAAAGATCTTGTGTTAGACAGCTTGGATTGTCCTCAACCGGCCGCTTTTTTCCTTCACAAGTATGGAAAGGATCTATATCAAGTCTAGTATCATTCTCATGATTTCAGAAACAAGAATGCTTGAGAATCACTGTTCCGTCAGGTAACGAATGAAATTGCCGACCACTTTATCTACATCAACTATGCAAGTCGGTCTTTTGCCCTCTCGCCTAGTCAACTGATCCATCTAGACAGCACGACAACACATGTGGTTTGCAGTTCATGGTAATCATAGAGCTATTCATGATGGTCGTGACCCTTCTCCTTGTCACTAGGGACCTTGTCAGGATCCAGTCTGCCATCCCTAAAAGGTGCCCCAAGATGACGTTCAAAGATTTTCCAACCATCCGGCGTCATTCTCAGCCGATCGATAATCCTTCCAATCCACCAGATCCTTGGGAGGCCGTCCTCCCTAACAGTATCCTCTGTATTAATAGCAGCCAGGTTGTCACCCTGCCATCCATATCGAATGAGGAATTCCTGGTATCGGATAATCACACCGCCATCTTGGTCACGATCCACAACATGATTGGTGGCATGACGGGAGACTCCGGGGATGAAGAATGTATACTTGTTCTCCAAGAAGTCCTTCATTTCTTTGTGGCCGCGGACAACGCCGTGAGTATGGTAAACAACACCGTTTGGAAGGAATGTGTTGATCATTTTTTGGACGTCATACTCTTCGAAGATGAGGTTATGGCGGTTGACAAAGTCAATTGCGCTTGACCTCTCCTCGCTGGTCACGTTATCTAGGGTAGCGCCAGGGATAGGAGGATAGTGCCCGTTGATAATAAGGGAAGACATAATGTTGGATGTATGACAAAGTAATGATTGGATTGTATGATGTTTCAAATGAGCTCTATTTCAGTTCTTGATAAATAACAGATAAACCTTTTATAATCATTAATGTTTTCTCAATTAATAATTAGAGATATTATTATATTACTAAACTTGACTCAATTATATAAGAATCCCGCAGAGCAGCGCCTCTTAGCTGACCCATATGGGGATCCATCATCGGCTAAATTTGATAGGCAGCCTCTCTACGTCGTATTTGGACTTTCAAAAATGGACCAACCACAACGGTATGCCTGATTTGTGCCAGGTCAAGTCACCTGACCCTGTATTTGTCAAAGCCGGCTGCAATAAAAAGAAGACTGGAATGAAATGCCTTCTGTTGACTCGGGCTAACGACGGGCACGTGAGTGAGGGGATTTCAATGAAAATGGCTTTCAAGTTCTCGATCTTAGGCCGAGCGACCATCTTTCTCTTGGCAATTTGGGATCCGTTGTTATGGACAGTAACAGAACTGTGGTTGGGTCAATGTATTTAGACAGATCACTTAATAATGAGTCTAAGGATAAAGCGGGCGGGTACATTTTGAAGAGCGACAAGATACCATTGAGCGGAAAAATCACAGAAAAGTCATAGCTACCCTACTTTAAAAATTCTGAATTCCTCATTCGATACAGGTGGCACGATGACCAAGTGACCCTCAAATCGCCATCGGCCACTAGTGAAAATCAGTAAAAGTATTAGAACGCGTCAATTATCCGATTAATGTTTCCAGAGCCTGATTTCTTGGAGATGCCTTTGGCTTACTACAGGTGACATGTCAAGCAACGTAAGTGGCTGAAAATCAAACCAGACTGCCAATCAGAGACGGCCAACCCATCAGTCTCAGTTTGAAAGCAAGTTAAGCTACTACTCTGCATAGCTCGTGGAATTGTAATTGCAATTACACGACTAATTTACAATCGGGCATTACTTCGCCTCACTGAGACAACGAGAGAAGTAAATCTAATTGGAGTCTTATGCAATGGGGCGGGAGGCGATGCTATGATAGTCGCAGCCTGCAGGTTGATGACCGTGAAGAAGGAAATCCGATTCGCCAGTCTTGGGTTCCTGCCTGCATGTCTGATGGCTCTGAGGCAAGCCATTACAGACACAGCCGACATTTGTGTCCAGTCCTTGTTGCTTAGCTCTATGAGTTCCTAATTTTCTCACACGGTCACCGGGGGCAGTGTATCAGCCTGCTAGCATGCTTGATTACTGGAATTAAATTCTCTTGTCTGAAATTACCATTCCTTCTCTTGATAAGTCATAGACAATAAACCCATTTTCCGATAATAACAACAGCTAAAGCCCCGTTGCCAGCCACCCGGCCCCATCCAATTGCAAAGATATCTTTTGTTGGGGGCAAGTCTGAAAGGCGATATCGAGGCCTCAGTATGGCTGCTATCGGAAACGTAGGCCTCGCCTTGGTCTCTGCAAAAAATGAGAACACTCTCGCTCTTGCAAACGTAAACTTTGATTTCGCAATCGTCAAAGTCACCCCTCCGGCTGAATACAATGGCCTCGGACTTTCACTGTCGCCAAGGCGCCGTGAGGAAGCAGAAGACGGCGACACTCACGCTGTTGCGAGAAAACTTGCTGCATTACTCAATGACAACCTCCCACCCATCCCTAATCTTGTAAAGGCATATGGTACACGGGCATCAGAGATATCAGAGAATCCGATTGCAAACCCAAAGGGCGCCCCAAATGACGGTGCGTTCAGAGAACTCGTTGGTGCTGACGGGACCACTGTCTGGGCCGCAGCAACTTCAGGTCAAACTGCTATCGCTGTCCATCTCCTGGCATGTATGTTGGCACGCATATGGAATGGACCAAAAGCGACTGCAATTTGGACGGAACTTGTCACAGCGAGGAAGATACTTTTACAGAAGCGGCTAGAGGGCGACGAATTCAGAATGGAGGAGGTGACAATATCAAAAACACAGCTCTCCCGAGACCAACTGGCCGAGTGGGACGCCAGTGCAAGGTTCGTTCTCTTGCCATATAATGTTCAATCGGGCGCAATACCCAAAATTCTGACATGGTACTGTATAGGTCCTGGTTGAGTAGCGCTGATTGTGCCTGTGAAAAGAAACAGAGTCAGCTGATGTTGATCTTACGAAACCTGGGACTTTCCATTTCTTCAGATACCAGTGTATATCAGAGTGTCATGAATGCTTGGAGAGCTTCCCTAATGTTTATGGAGAATCTGGTATCTGGGATGCCGCAGGCAGTTGAAAATCCCGCAGTTCTGCTAGCAATGTCAGCCTGGCATTTGTATCCCGATATGGCTGTCTTGCAAGGAAGCACTCGCAACATCAAGCAAAACGATCCCTTGATTACGCCTGGCGGTATCATCACGATTGGTCTGCAGAATGCTAACTTGGGGACCGACTTTGGTATTTCATGGTCACTTCCACTCTCGCACCTGAGGTACTACGGAAAGCCTGTTGACTCGACAGGGTTTATTGGAACTCCAACTTCCCGCATCTCTATGGAAAAGCTCCTGCTGGTATGCTTCGGCTCTGTCACGACTGGTTGGGTTCGACAAACCGAGGACAATATGTTGTGTGCAAGATTCTTCATCCTATTACGAAAAGCAGTCCAAAAAGGCAATAGAATTCCAGAGTGGCTCCATCTGCTCAGCAACACTGCTTCGGGGTATTTAAGCTACACTAAAGAGGCCAGAGCCGAAGCGGATGTCTTGATTGGTTTTGGTAGGCGGAGATGTCCGTCATTTCTATCATCTCAAAATTCGCTGCCGACAGCCTTCAATCTTGCCAAACCTGATGTCTTTGTGAGACTCGTAGACGGCGTTGAAGCCAAAATCCAGTGGCTTCGGCAAAGGTTTGGAAAGTTCAGGCCCTGTGACCAAACCGAGAACAAGGTTCTTACTAATGCCATCATTGCTTACAAACTAGCGGCTGCCGACTATCAATCTATTTTGCCAACAACATTCTTCAATCCGGATACTCAGAGTGACTCAACTCAATTCGATCCTCACGATACCTCGTTCCCCACAGAACCTTGGATGGAGTTTGCAAGTTTATATCCAGTGTTTTTGAACGAACTGGGAGTCTCACCTCATCGGCGGTGGCTGCGGGTTCCTCATACCTCATCTACGTGCAGGCTCGGTGCCAAAGGCTTTCTTCACTGCTACCCATATTACTCTCGAATACCTATATGGACTGCTCGGCGTTCTTTTGATATAGAATTAATGACAGGGGAACCTTGCACGCTTTCGGCACATGGTGCATTGCGAGAAAGCTCCAAGAGCTCGATGGCAAGCCTCTTATCGCCGGTTGGCAGAGAGCATACAGATACAATCACTTGGAATGAGCTGCCACAACAACAAGGTTTAGATCGAATTAGGCGGCCAACTCAAGGGTATTTCTTACAAAGTATTAGGTTTCATGAGCCAGAACCTCAAGAAATAGCAGAATCTAAACCGTGGGCTACTGCCTCGCCTTCTACATCAAGTCCCCGATGGCCTCCAATTCGTGCATTTGGTCGACCTATCCATCCCCGCTCATTTTCTTTCTCGTCAGAAACAGGGTTAACATACTATATGCAGTCTATGGCGAGTCATGACAATGAAGGATCACGAAAGCAACGTGGCTTTCAGTGGAATATCCCTTTTCTTTCCCCTCGAAAGCTAGACCCTGACGTGGCCCTCACAAAAGAAATCATGAGAATCTCGAATCTCTGCCGGGACGAATTTGACGTACTTTTCCAGCAAAACCAGGAGCCTCAGCCTGTTAAAGATGATTCTACTGAATGCGCATGTCTCTACGAGTGGTATATACAAGACCACACTAGTGAAACACAGGGCACTATGAAAAGAATATCTGGAAACATGGAGTCTACGGCTATCTTTATTCCTACCCAAGGACCAGAGATTCGGTCAGATACAGGGATCAACGAAACCCCAAGTCAAGCGCTGGCGTCGATGACGGGAAATTCATCCCTTCTCCCAGAACTGGGGCTTGCCGAAGTGATTGACGCATTGGACAGCAACCTCATCAATGATTCGGCACTGAGGTCCTATCTTTTAGGTAGGGATGCGGAATTCTGGGCTACGGATCATCGAGCTCATCTGGCATCTCTGAATGCCCTCCACTTTGCCAACGTGGTATACTCAAACCTTGCTGGGGCCCTTGTTGATCTTTCAATCACAGCGCGGCCGGTTCATGAATGCCATTGGAGCGCCCCATGCCCCGATAACCAGGCCCATGCTCGATCATTCTCCTGTATAGCGACAATGGAGTCTGGCCATCTCAATATTTCACCGACGAACCTAGTCGACGTCATGGGAATGTCCACGGGCAACTCGTTGTACATTGCCGAGTTTCTTTGGTCAGATCCGTACTCACCTCCCCCTTCTTCCATCATCAGGCGTTCCATTGGCAATGTTGGGAAGCCTGGAATGGCATTCCTGATCTCTCCAGTTAGTCCCAAGATGAAAGAGCCAGACTTTGCAAGTTGGAAGTCAGTGCAACACGCCGACTTTGACGGCAAACTAGAGGCAAGCTTTGAGGACACTTCTGTACATTTATCCTTCACCGGCTACGAGCAGGCTCTGAATACTGGTGAACACGGCCTTATGGATAGGGAAGTCTACCTACTAGAAGCGGTCGTACAAGCTTATGACCGCGGCTCTTGGTTTTCCGATCTGGATATACTAGCTGCTATCAACGGTCAAGTCGGTAGACACTTTATCACAAGACTGCCTGCTTGCGGATCATGCTCTCACCAAGATTCCTCGGCGAAGGATTCCTCTCAAATAGGACAGATAACTTCCATTGACGACTGGATCGAACTTCTGGACCAGCCGCATAATGCATGCATCGTCAGAACGGGTGGAAACTGGCTTGCACGCCTTACGGCTACTGTCATTGCAATTCAGAAATCCAGACCAGTTATTGTTACTGGAAAACGGATTTGCTGGGCTTGTGTTTCCGACACTCATTTGAACTTTGCTACGACAATTATTATTGCATGATTTATTTTGGGTTATAGAGCAGTGTAACAGAGAGATATGCCTTTAATATGCTGACCTGTAAGGTTTAACTTGTTTCTGCTCCTTCTGCAGCCGACGACGATAATGAAATACACAGTAGAATGAATCAATGAAAGCAGTACGGAAAGGGGAAGACCACGGGAAAACAATATCTGTTCTTGGGAAATCACAGAAGAATCATAGCCCAACAACCCAGCGCTTGATGAACAATTGAGGATGACGATGCGGTGACTTGCCCCATGACGATAGCCTTCCGCCTTGATGTTAATTGACGCGAACTGAACGCTGACAAATCGACATCCCTTATTGAAAGTGAGATGGAGCTCGCTCTCGGGAACACAAAACCCTTTGAATACTTGCTCCTCCAAGACCTGGGATAGTGTCTTTTCAAGAATGGAGAAAGGGTCCTCTCGGGAGTCATTCAAAATAATATCTCTATTATGAAGGCACATCGCTAGTATCGATACTAAGCCTCATTGGCTCTTTCACATGCTCATGATTCATTCGGCTGCCGTATTGGAAATAATTAGCAATGATTGCCAACTTATCCCGAGCATCTTCCAATCTTTGTCTTTGAATGTCAGCAATAACTTTTGGGGCCATAGGCATTAGTCTATAAATACTGAGTGACTAGACTAGTCTACAGAACATAGGCTACCTAAGTAGCGTCTTGATCCCAGGCTACTGGCTAATAACAATAAGATACATGTTCGTACAGTTGCAACGCCTTAGACATCTTCTTCCCAAAGAATATTCCCTATTCAGACTGCCTAAGACCCTCATATCCTTTTTTGTCAGCTACCTGCCTATCATGCTCGACAACATGCTCAGTACTCTGTGAATTTAGACTGCTACCTTCCAAGCAAATGGTCTTTCTCGCCAGGCAATTTAGCTCAAAACTCAATACCAACCTAGTAAGAATAGCTGCAAACACAAATGTGTAGATAACAGGCAGAGAGTCAGCAAGAGGAATAAGCACAATACTGCCAATAAGAACAGTACCGAGAATAATATGCAACCCAGCGATTAACCTGACACCACTTTCAAGAGAGTGTCGTAGAAATTTCCGATTTTCTCGAAACTTAATCGTCATCTCTCGGCCTTGGCCACAGGGAGAGAGTTCATCAACAATAAACTGAACCCATCTGTTTCTTTTTTTCCTTTGAGATGTAGTCTGGTGTACCTTTAAGGCACAGACAAGAAAGCTGAGAAGATATATTGGCAAGATCAAGAATCCCCAGCCAAAGAGAGTCGCTGTCTCTGGCAACCCATGAAGGTAAACAACTAATGGAGCGATTGAAACAGCTTGATATGTAAAGCGGTAGATTTGGTAGAAGTAATTTCCAGTTGCACCTGCTGCTATGGTATACTCAATAAGAGATATGAGAATCTTTGCCGCAAGATTGCCGTTCTCTCTGAGAGGTATAAGCGGGTCTCCACCATTCTCTGCTTTCTTTAAAATCTCGTTGTAGTCAAATTCAGTCGGATTCGGTGACATAAGCCCAAACCCTAAAAGTAAAGCAAGGACTGGCCTGCGCGTGCTTAGAAAGCTGATTTCAGCCATGCCGGGCCCAAACTGAACGAGGCCTGCAGGAAGAAGCGCTAACAGGATAGCTGTGACGGCCATGTTTGCCTTATTGAGCTCTCCATAGTCGTTCAAGATACAGTTCACCAATTCGCTTGAGTATTTGTGTCCCGCGCCTGGGTCAGGAAGGCTCTCATTGAAATAGTTTGTAAATTCTGTTTTGCAGGTATTGTGAAATCGCGGTGCGTCCCATTGCTGTACCGTCGGGAACCATTGAGTGAATTGAGAGCGTGACCTATCCAAGCCAGCAGCAACGATTGATATAAAGAGGCTGTGAGAGGCTATGAGGCACAGGATCTTAGAATGATGCATTTCGAGCCGTTGGCAACGTCGTTGACGAGGTTACTGCTGGGTTGTAGGCATAAGTATGGGAGGAAAGTTGCGGACGGGAAAAGAGGGACCATTCGACAAGAAATACCTCAGTCAAATAAATCCCTGCTTACCAAGAGTGTGTGTGATTAGGGCATCACGTCTTACATGAGGAGGTAAGCTGAAAACAAGGATATAACATGCTGCTGACTCTCGCCCAATCAGAGAGTGCTTTTTTTATAGGCCGGTCGTGATTCGTGTGGGGGCTAAATCCAAAAATGAGTCAACAGGTAACTTGTGCAGGCTTTGGATGACAGTGAGACTGCTAACTCGTTTGGGGTAAGAGTACTTGAATTCATTTCACAGGGCAAAGGCCGTTAATGCAAAAGCGAGACCTCTTAAAACAAAAACACGGATAGTTACATACTTAACTAGAGGCATCCTCTAATTATATTATATATTGAAACTTTATCTTATTATGTATTTTAGTTCTTACCTTTATATAAACTACTTTTAAATATAAATAAATTATAAAAGAAATAAATTAAATGTAAATATTTAATATAATTTATAGAGTAAGTAAAAATAAATATAAAAAGTACTATATTAATA
>PVQA01000222.1:0-106670 GCA_002980515.1 Fusarium burgessii
TCCCTCCACTTCCTTCCGGTCCCCATCATTTCCCGCTTCTTGGACATCCCATCCCATCCCAACCCATCAATCTCCCTCCACACCCTCTTGACCCCCTTTTACCTCTTTTTTCTTCTTCTCTGCTTTTTTCCTTTCGACTTCCCCTCGTCGTGCTCGTTTCAGTCTCACATCAGAGAATATTCTTTTCTCTGTTGCCTTGTCGAGTTGGTGATCGTCGCCTCCTTTGATTCGTCCCTTTTTTTTTTTTCTGTGGCTGTTCCAGCTCGGCTTCAACACCTTGCCCCTCCACCTCCCACCGCGTTTTTGGGTCACCCGCCTTCAATAGCTGGAAGTAATAGGTCTGTTACTCAAGGATGTAAGTAACACATTCTATCTGCCTAATCCTCACACTCACTCGTCATCTGCTCCATCTTTGCACCCATTTCTTTGTCGTGGTGTTGCCAATGGCTGCTTCAAATACCCGCTTATTACCCAGATCTTTTCGTCTTCCCCGGACTTACACCTGCGCTTAGACCAAAATCAATGTGGTGAACGAAATTGACGAATAACCCTTTAATCCTCGAATCAAATCCAACATTATGGCTTCGATTCTTCTGCCGAAGCGCTTCCGCGGCGAGGCACCCGTCACCGAAAAAACGACACCGTCATGGGCTTCCAAGCGACTTACTCCCATCGCCCAGTTCCTCTCCCGACTCGCGTGCTCTCACCCGATCCATACCGTCGTTGTTGTCGCTGTCCTCGCGAGCACTTCATACGTTGGTCTCCTTCAGGATAGCTTCTTCAACGCTGATGTTGAGAGCGCTACTGTTGGCAAGGCCGATTGGTCTACCCTTGTCGAAGGTAGTCGAGTCCTACGCGCAGGACCTGAGACTGCCTGGAATTGGAAGGCCGTTGAGCAGGACGCTGTTAATGAAGCTGGCGCGGATGCCGATCATCTTGCCCTCCTGACTCTTGTCTTCCCTGACAGTCTCTCCGCCGAATCTTCCAGCACTGCTCCTCGCTCTCACCACGTGCCTATCCCTCAGAACCTGTCTATTACGCCTCTTCCCTCTACCGAGAACCCGTTCACCGCCTACTCTCAGGACAGCATCCTCGCCTACGCTCTTCCTTACTCTGAGGGCCCCGAATTCCTTGCTGCTACCCAGGAGATTCCCAACGAGGATGCCGTCGAAATTGAAACCAAGCACGGACGCGAGAAGAAAACATGGATCATGAAGGCTGCCAAGGTCAACACCCGCAACAGTGTTGTCCAGTGGGCTAGTAATGCTTTGACTGAGTTTCTCGATCTTCTCAAGAATGCCGAGACTCTTGACATTGTCATCATGCTTCTCGGTTACATTGCCATGCACTTGACCTTTGTCTCCCTCTTCCTCTCCATGCGCAAGATGGGTTCCAAGTTCTGGCTCGGTATCTGCACTCTGTTCTCCTCTGTCTTCGCCTTCCTCTTCGGTCTCGTGGTTACTACCAAGCTTGGCGTTCCCATCAGCGTGATTCTTCTGTCTGAGGGTCTTCCCTTCTTGGTCGTCACCATTGGCTTCGAGAAGAACATTGTCTTGACCCGCGCTGTTATGTCCCACGCCATTGAGCACCGCCGAATCCAAGCCCAGAACTCAAAGTCTGGCAAACGATCTCCTGAGCGCTCCATGCAGAACGTGATCCAGTACGCTGTCCAGGCTGCGATCAAGGAGAAGGGTTTCGAGATCATGCGCGACTACGCCATTGAGATTGTCATTCTCGTCATTGGTGCTGCTTCTGGTGTTCAAGGTGGTCTCCAGCAGTTCTGCTTCTTGGCCGCATGGACTCTGTTCTTCGACTTCATCCTCCTCTTCACCTTCTACACTGCCATTCTCAGCATCAAGCTCGAGATCAACCGCATCAAGCGCCATGTTGATATGCGTATGGCTCTCGAGGATGATGGTGTTAGCCGCCGTGTCGCCGAGAACGTTGCCAAGGGCGATGATGACTTGACCCGTGTCAAGGGCGACACTTCTCTGTTTGGCCGCACGAGCAGCAGCATTCCCAAGTTCAAGGTTCTCATGATCCTCGGCTTCATCTTTGTCAACATTGTCAACATCTGCTCGATCCCATTCCGCAACCCTAGCTCCATGTCCACCATCCGCACCTGGGCCAGCAGCCTTGGTGGTGTTGTTTCTCCTCTGTCTGTTGACCCCTTCAAGGTTGCCTCCAACGGCCTGGATGCTATCCTCGCTACTGCCAAGGCCAACAACCGACCTACCCTGGTGGCTGTCTTGACTCCTATCAAGTACGAGCTCGAGTATCCTTCGATTCACTACGCCCTGGGTTCTGCTGCCCACAGCCCTGCTTATAACGATGCTTTCCACCACCACTTCCAGGGTTACGGTGTTGGTGGCCGCATGGTTGGCGGTATTCTCAAGTCTCTTGAGGACCCCGTTCTCTCCAAGTGGATCGTCATCGCCCTTGCTCTCAGTGTCGCTCTCAACGGCTACCTCTTCAACGTCGCCCGCTGGGGAATCAAGGACCCCAACGTTCCCGAGCACACCATCGACCGAAACGAGCTCGCCCGTGCGCAGCAGTTCAACGACACCGGTTCCGCTACTCTTCCCCTCGGCGAATACGTTCCTCCTACTCCTATGCGAACCCAGCCTAGCACTCCTGCTATCACCGACGATGAGGCCGATGGTCTTCATATGACCAAGGCTCGCCCTGCCAGCATGCCCAAGCGAAGCAACGAGGAACTTGACAAGCTTTTGGCCGAGAAGCGCGTTCGTGAGATGAACGACGAGGAGGTCATCTCTCTTTCTATGCGTGGCAAGATTCCCGGTTATGCTCTCGAGAAGACCCTCGGCGACTTCACCCGTGCTGTTAAGATTCGACGATCCATCATCGCACGCAACAAGGCCACCACCGACCTGACCCACTCGCTCGATCGATCCAAGCTACCTTACGAGAACTATAACTGGGAGCGCGTCTTTGGCGCCTGCTGTGAGAACGTTATTGGATACATGCCTCTCCCTGTCGGTGTTGCTGGTCCTCTCGTCATCGATGGACAGAGCTATTTCATCCCTATGGCCACTACTGAGGGTGTTTTGGTTGCCAGTGCCAGTCGAGGTTGCAAGGCCATCAACTCTGGTGGCGGTGCGATTACTGTCCTGACTGCCGATGGAATGACCCGTGGACCTTGTGTTGCTTTCGAGACTCTTGAGCGCGCTGGTGCTGCCAAGATTTGGCTTGATTCTGAGGCTGGTCAAGATGTGATGAAGAAGGCCTTCAACTCGACTAGCCGCTTCGCCCGTCTCCAATCCATGAAGACCGCTCTTGCTGGAACCAATCTGTACATTCGATTCAAGACAACTACCGGTGACGCCATGGGTATGAACATGATTTCCAAGGGTGTCGAGCATGCTCTGAGCGTCATGGCCAACGAGGCTGGTTTCGATGACATGCAGATCATCTCTGTCTCTGGTAACTACTGCACGGATAAGAAGGCCGCCGCCCTCAACTGGATCGACGGACGTGGTAAGGGTGTTGTTGCTGAGGCCATCATCCCTGGTGAGGTTGTTCGCAGCGTTCTCAAGAGCGATGTCGATTCTCTGGTTGAGCTTAACGTTGCCAAGAACCTGATTGGTTCTGCTATGGCTGGTTCAGTCGGTGGTTTCAACGCTCACGCTGCCAACATGGTTGCTGCTATTTTTCTGGCCACTGGTCAGGACCCTGCTCAGGTTGTCGAGAGCGCCAACTGTATCACCATTATGAAGAAGTAAGTCCCGTCCCTAGCATTGATTCCAACACAAGCTAACATTTTACAGCCTCAATGGAGCTCTTCAGATCTCCGTCTCTATGCCCTCGCTTGAGGTCGGAACTCTTGGTGGTGGTACTATCCTTGAGCCTCAGAGCGCCATGCTTGATATCCTTGGTGTTCGAGGCTCTCACCCCACTAACCCGGGAGACAACGCCCGCCGTCTTGCCCGCATCATCGGTGCGGCTGTCCTCGCCGGCGAGCTTTCTCTCTGCAGTGCCTTGGCCGCCGGTCATCTCGTCAGGGCTCACATGCAGCACAACCGAAGTGCCGCTCCCTCTCGCAGCACCACTCCCGCTCCTCCCATGACGCCCGTCTCCTTGGCTATGATCAATGCTCAGGAACGCTCGGCGTCAACAACATCGATGAGCGCTGCTGCTATTCAGAGATCAAAGCGATAAATGAATACTTTGCATTTGAAGGAGTAGAGGCGAGCGGATGTTTAAAAGTTTACATAGACGAGAACATGTATGACACACATGGTCTGGGATGGGTGAATGGTCACGCAGCATGGAGTTTTTGCATTGGACATTCTGGAAAGATGAAGGCATCCATATATACATATACAGTCGTCGAAAGATGCAATATTGAAGTGGTAGTATGTAATGTACCACTTTGCAATTCAATTTTAATCCTTTTTTTGTTAATCATGCGTATGTCTTTACTGTCGCCACAGCTTCTCCATCAATGGACGTGAACTTGATGCCCTTGTCCTCCATCCCTTTCTTGCACTCTTCCCACTTATCAGGCATGACTGGCTTCGTCCCTTCGTTGACGATCCACGTCGTATAACCCTCCTGCAACGCATCCTCCGCCGTAGCCTTGACACAAAAGTCTGCTGCCAAACCCACGACAAAAACATCCGTAACACCCTGTTCACTCAACATGCCCGCGAGGCCACTATCGCTCACCCTAAACGGATCATAAAACGCACTGTACATCTCAACCCTCTCATCCTGTCCCTTTTCAATAACAGCATGAACGCGAGAGACGTCTAACTCTGGGACCAATTCAGCGCCTGGTGTTCCTTGGACGCAGTGAGTTGGCCATAGGGTTGTTGTATAGCTGCGGGAAGGATCATTGGGGTGTTGGACCTTTGTGCTGGATGTGTAGGGTGTTGAGGATGGGTGGTTTGAGGCGAATGATATGTGGTTTGGTGGGTGGAAGTCTTTTGTTGCGAGAATGAGGGGGAAGGGGAAGGTTGTTAGGTGGTTTATTGGGGAGGCGATTGTGCGGCCTTCTGGGACGGCGAGGGAGCCGGACTGAGCATGTTAGCGACATGATGTAACATAGGTGGGAGTTGTATCTCGAGTGAGTTTGACTCTGGGGATAGTGTAGGTGTAGCTGTCCGATATACTCATACCATCACGATAGTCTCATCGCCAACGGCTTCAGACTGTGAGACATGTCTTTGAGCCAGCTCATGGCCAAACTGCACATAGCCCGTCTTACTTATTCCATTGCCAAGCGACTTTGCTCTTGCGGTATATGCTTATAGATTATACGAAAGGCTTCACTTGAGGCCATTCACAACCTGTCCCTCACCATGATCCAACGAGAGGAAAGAGACTCACAGGCGGGCAAAAGTCTTCTTGGAAGTCGACGATAATGAGAGCAGGCTTAAAGGGCTTATCGTTTGCCATGATTACAGAAGCTTTCGGTTATTCTCTTTGCGGTATCACTTGTAGCGAGCCCCCCTAGGATGAATGTCTTGCGGATGATCACAATGTGGAAGGGAAGGGAGGTGATCAACTGATTAAGAGCCACCATTTTTCGGCCCCGCTCTTCCGATGGAGGGGTATCTCGCAGCGATAACCGAGCATTGCATCGTACCAGTCACGACATCAAAAAAGAATTACACTTTTACAATCTCAACTCTATAATATATAGAACATCATAGATAACAGCCAACAAAAAAAAAAGTTTTTATAGGAATAGCCCGATGCGGGGGTCGAACCCGCAACCTTGAGATCGCGTACTCGTAAGAGTCTCACGCTCTACCGATTGAGCTAACCGGGCTCAATCTTGTTTGTTGAAGATGGTGCAGGTATCACGACCCATACCGGTGGAGGGAGTTTGTTTAGTGCTGGAGAGGAAAATTTTATGTGGTGATTAGGGATATTGGGAGCGTGGAGGGTTTTAATAAACTCAGTGGGTTTTCAGGGACACCCTGGCCTTTATGGGGGTGGGGATGGTGAGAGCTACCCTGGATCGTTGGTGAATTGAGGCTCTTTGGGAAGATGATAACCTGATGGCATGAGTTTGGTATTTTGTCTTTGGATGTTTGTGAATTGGGGCGCTTGCTTTGACACTTCTCATCTTCTGTTTTATGGGTCTATCATCATCCTACTTCTCTGACGAGCAACACGTGTTTCTAACCCATAGCTTAAACAACATCTAAATGACAAATAAAGCACAAACTCCACTCAAACTTCACCTGAAGCAACTCGGGCAAAACACGCCGTGACAGTGTGGCAACTAAGGTCTTGCTTATGGCACTCATTGGATCAATCATCCAGGAACCCTGAGCAAGTGCTTACGGCGGATTTTGGGGTCGATAGCGGACCTGTCAGACTTGCATGTCGCGGCCAAAATGTGAGATCAGGAACCTCGACTCCCATGAATGAAGCAGTCAAGATCAATCCTATTGCATTCTCAGAAGAGAGTAGTCTTTGTTTAGGATAACTAAAGCATGTTTGGCATGACATTGTGCTGTCCTAATGGCCAACGGTAGCCGCAGTTCGCCCAATCGCCATGTTCTGCCACCATACCTTAGCCGTCAGCACTACCGCGTAGTATAACCGCCATCTACGAGTTTACAAGGATCTTCACTTATCATTTGAGTAATTGTGCCTCTCAAGTGCATTTTATGCCCTATAAAAGTCTTGGTCCGTCCGACGGACGAGTGATGGGCTGAAATCCGTGCAGCGCTTAGGCGCTTCTGCACAGCCATTCACCTGCACCAGTGGCATACAATGGATTAAATACAGCAAGCCCCTCGCTGCATGTTGGGAGATGGGGCTGTCCTTCATCAATCTCAAAATGTCGTCCAGCACTGACTTGAACCTGCTGCTAGCTCGTCTGCCCAGTGTGACGAGCCCACTGGGAATTGTCTCAATTACTGTCGTTCTGCTTGTCGCCCTCTATGTCACTGAGAAGCTTATCAATGTTCCTTATCCACCGGACATTCCACTCATAAGAGAGCCCAAAGGTGCTCGCCGGTTCAGCCTTCGCACACGTTGGGCATACCTCACAGACTGTCAAGCCCTCTTCCACGAAGCTTACCATGAGGTACACCTGCCCTCCCCCCCCTCTCTCTCAATCACCACCACTAACAAAACACAGTATCTCAAGAAAGGCAAACCCGTCGTCTTTCCAGGCTTCGGCGTTAGAACAGAAGTGTATCTCCCCCAGAGCCAAATGAAAGGCATCCTAAACCAACCCGAAGACGTACTCGATATGGAGCAAGCCTTTGCTGAAGTGGATCAAGTCAGATGGTCTCTCGGCCACGAGAAGTACGTCGTTGATCCTTGGCAGGGCATGATTGTCAAGTATGACCTTAATCGTGCGATTGAGATTATTGCGAATAATATGAAGGATGAACTTTATGAGGTTTTTGATGAGCAGTTTGGAACGGATACGGAGAATTGGAAGACGATTGATCTTACCAAGGCTGTTAAGATGATCGTAGCCCAGGCTGCTAGTCGCTTCACCGTTGGACTTCCGCTGTGTAAGTTGAGTGATCCATCAATTGCCTGGGTGAATCGCTGACTTTTTAGGCCGGAATAAAGAGTACTTGCGACTTGCACTCGAGACTAATGATCTCTTCATCATGAACGCTGGTCTCACCGGTGGTCTCCCCCGTATCTTGCAACCCATCACAGGAACAATCTTTGGCCAAATCGTCAACCGCAAGGTAAACAAAGTGAAGAAATGGATCATCCCTCTCCTCAAACATCGCTTCGACCTGGTCAACAACCACCCAGACGAACCCCAACCCCAAGATCAAGTTCAAATGATGATCAACTACGCTCTTCGCCATCGCCTGGATGAAGTCAACGACCTGGAGACACTCGCCCGCCGCGTCGTCGCTCAGAACTTTGGATCAATTCACAACACGCAGATCCAAGTTGTCAATCTGTTTCTCAATGTTCTTGGCTCTGATGCCGAGTTCAACACGATTGCTACTCTGCGTGATGAGATGGATCGTATTCTTGGATCCGATGATGCTGTTAATTGGACAAAGGGTACTATTCAATCGATGCCGCGCGCTGATAGTGTCGCGAGAGAATCAATTCGTCTTTGTTCTTTTGGTGGAAGGGCCGTATTTCGTAAAGTCATGGTTGATGACTTCAAGACTGAGGATGGTCACCACGTCCCCAAAGGTTCTATCATTTCCTTCATTGGACATCCTGCACAAACCGACAACGAGTTCTACGAAGATGGTCTTAAATATGATCCATTCCGATTCTCTCGGATTCGAGAAACCGCAGCCAGTCGCGACGAAAAAGCACCGCCTGCCACATTTGTTACTACATCGCCTGAGTTTTTACCTTTCGGACATGGGAAGCACGCATGCCCTGGTCGGTTCCTGATTGACTTTGAAATGAAGATGATTCTAGCGTATGCGTTGAGGAATTATGATATCAAGCTTGCGGATGAGTATGAGGGAAAGAGACCACCTAATTATTGGATTGCTGAGGCGAATATTCCGCCGAGTGGTGTTCAGATCATGGTCAAGAGGAGGGAGAAGAAGTAGACTTTTACTGTAGTGTTCTAAGAAGTTTGCGACAGATAGAGAGTGAGATGACAATCTTGAGCATTCAAATCAGTTGCCAATGTGCTTGATCTTGTGACCACCATGCCCAATTTTGTCACTCGCGAGTGCCTAGAATGCAGACAAGCACTCTAGCAAAACATCTGCATCTCTACAGTATTCAAAAGAAGTATGCTAGGCAGACCTGTTGCCTTTACATATTTGTGGTTTGCTACATTCATATCTATTTGTTTCCTTAATGCAGATTGTCCATCAGTCAATCCAAGGAACCTTCTAGATTCTCAGCCAGCCTGTATATGGCCTGGCTTCCTCCATTATTGACAGCTGCATCAAGTTTCTTATATACTTAAATAACGGGGTTATCATCATCAAGGCTCAGAGGTGACAGAATACACCTAGCCACTTATTCCCTAAATATCTATATCATAAGATTAGGATAAATTTCGAAGACTTTTCATCCACTTTAGGATTATATTATATAAAATCATTATCAGGCTCCGCATTATTCGAGGTCATACACAATCTCCTCCTCTCAACTTCACCAAGGAAGATGCCTTCAGCCCGTTTTGCGGGGGTAGACTATACTGGACATCGGATATTGAATAGCGTGACACGAAGAATAAATGATGGTGGCCTCGACGGGAATCTCGTGCGTCAATGTTACCTTTCTATCAAATCAATGTTGCTTGGAGTTTCAACAGCGGAAAGTTTGAACCGTATGTCGGTCAACATCCGGCTCCACGATGTTATTCCCAAACAGCTACAGTGAACGAGAAGCTCAGCCACAGTCAAAGACCTGTATGCCAGCAGGTCAAGACACACCGTGTGACCCCTCCTTTATTGGACCAACCTACATCAACATCAATCATTGACCGAACTTCACTCCATGCTCGACTTCACGATCTCCATTATAGCTGTCAAACATCTTTTCCTACGATGAAGACAACTACATTGACATCAAAGCAATAAACAAAACTATCCTTTGTGCAGGAAAAGCTTTTCAATATGAGGGAAATTCTAGTAGAAATGGAGAGAAATGAACTCGAATGTCTTTAATGGACCCAGAAGCTATCCAGGAGGTTCAGCCTGAGTATATTGAGCATACAGTCAAGGGAATCAAGATCTGTGAAATGACAGAGATCTCCAGTATCCTTGAACTGTTACCTGATGGCCGCAATGGAGCTATTGAGGAATCGCTTCGTGGCTTGAGGTATCAAAAGTGGCCAGTCTTTCCCGTTGTTAGACATTTGCTCTCTAGCCTTCATCCCTTCTAGATTTGGCGTCATTGCTATAATTATTCATGGACTGGAGAAGTATGAATGATGACCTCAAATGCTCTTTATATCTAATGTTGATCTCCAGTCCACAGTTACAGAGTCCTGGTGAGTTCTGGAAGGCCTTGAAGCCAAGGGACAGTCGACCATCGATGGGAGATAAAACGGCAATCGATATGTCGACCATCGATATAAATTGCGGCTTATGGAGTGCGCCATCAGATTATACATAGGCCAAAATATAGATCAGATCATTCAGAGGGCTTTGAAGGGTAGTGGTTAAGGTCACCAAGAATTTAGCGGCTAAGGTTGAATGTTCAGTATATGGGAAGATCCGCAGTTCATACAACTTCGAATGGGAGTGAACCATTAGAGAAACATGGAAATACTTTGGACTTACGGCGAAGGATTACCGCGTTCAAGTAGTTTACTGCGGCAAACTCAAGATCTGCTTTATTACGCTCATTGTAATACAATTAAAACAAATCTCATTGAAGAAACTGTCATACAGTATACTTCTGGAGTCTAGCTGTTGAACAAACTTTCATACCAAAATAATAACCTCGCCTTGCTTAACATTCGCATGGCATCATTGTTGTGGTCCGAATATCAGTTCCCACATTGCCTGTACCAGAGTACCACCTGCTAGAGCGATACCCGATCGTGCAAATAATCCATGGCAATTTAATCACAGTCTGCCTCCAAATGAATCTTCCTCATCGGAAAATCAGACCGCTTCCTCGCCCTCGATGTCACTTCCGCTGAGAATTTCTTCGTCACCTCCATCCTCACCACCGTCGTGAGCAGAGTCATCTCCACCGTAGTCGTTATAGGGAATACTTAGCTTAGGTGCACCAAGCACAGTCAGGACGTCGCAAGTCATTCTAATATCCGAGATTTGGAGCGTGGAACGATTGGCAAGGGAGGCCATTCCCTCAGCACCTGTAGCGGGGGTGATTAGTAAAATGCTCGTAACGAACAACAGTTCACCTCCTATATGAAGAACTGCTCACAATGAAACATCCGGACCAAGTGATCCTCGGCAACCGTCTGCAGTGCGGTCAAAGCAGCTCGTTCAACCTCAAGGGATGACTCAGGTCGCTCAGCACGAAGGATGTCGCGGACAGCTTGTACAAACACAGCCCGCGGAAGAATCAGATTGGCAGTGTCATTTTGATAGTCATCACCAAGATCAGAGCTAGTCACTAAGTAAAATCAAACAGTGATCGTATAAAACAGTTGGTGTTTTTGCGAGGTGAGGTACCTTGACCATTGCTTTCGGCACCATCTTCAACGCCCGCGACTTCGACTTGTCTAGCCTTCTCAGGCTCTCCGACCTTGTTGGCCTCTCCGGCTCGCTCTCGTTCGTTGGAGACCTCGGTATTCTTTATTTCCTGTCCCTCGTTGATGCTTGTGGCCATGGTTAGATGTGGAATAGTGAAGATTCTATGGCCCAAGTTGTAAGCTCTGAGGGAATATTCAAATGGAGGAGTGGTTTGAAGAAAGCAAGGTGATGCAGATGATGAAGGAGGGGGAGGAAAGAGTTTGAAAGCGTGAGTTTGGAAGAAGAGATGCAGATGCTGGCGTAAGATAAATAAACTAATGGTCCTTGTGTAAGTGATTCACTACTTCATGTGTCTTGCACTGCTTGACGGGCGCTGAATTGATACATCATTGAGATAAAGCTCAGTCAATCTTCTTCTTTTAGGGGTGAATGTTGCCTCTATTACTCCCTCCTTAAACAGGCAGATGTAATGGCAAGGAAGGAATATAAGCATTAATCGCGCTTCTTTAGCAGTTTTATATAGTCTTTAGTATACCGTATGTTATATGAAGTCACGTGGCGATCAATTTCAGATCTACTTTGTTTCAACCTGTTAAGCAGTAAGCCAGTCTCTCTCTCAATAGGTCACTTTCATTGCGATTTAATAGTAGCAAAATGTAGTACAATTAAAGCAAAATCCCTTGAAGCAACTATCATACCGTAAACTCATGAATTCTAAACCTCTCATTCCTCTTCCTTGACATCGCTTTGGCGTAGAACCTCTTCACCGCCACCACCATCCTCGTCCTTTACCTTTTCCCATTTGACTCTCATATCATCCATGCTGTAGTTGGAGATAGTATCATCGTCGTCTTCACTAGGAATCGCGTGATACCGATCCCGTTCTCGTGGCTTTCGTGCTGCTTTTGCTTCTTGGCAGCAGGTTGCTGTCGGGACAGTCCTTCATTTGCACCATTGCCGCGCGGGAAATTCTTTCGCTTCTTTGCAGTGACCTCTTTGCTGCGGTCCTCGGTCTGGGAGCAATTCAAGTACTCTTTGGCTTTCTAGAACATGATATAGTTGGATTCTCTTGTCCTGTAACCGACTGTTGATCTCAACGGAATAGAGTCTCACGTCCCGAGTAACTGTGAGAGAGATCAGTATAATCATTTTTACCAGTATCACAGTTTCTGAAAGGAGGTTTGCTCACTGCCACAACTTCCTTCCAGAAGACGCTCGATAAGCTCTTGAAATTCCACAAGAGTATGAACCTTCTCACTCAAGTCGGACCCAGGTCGCTCATCGTACACGACCTCGTAGACGAGTCGGTGAAACTCAGTGTGCGGAATCAAAGGATGGAAATTCTTTGCTTGTTCATCCTTTTTGGCCTTTGTTGCGGCTTCATTTCTCTACTATTGCCACTATCTTAATCTTCAGCCTCTCCCTAGCCAGTAGCTACAGGATTTGGCTTTGTTACAGGAGCATATCACTGCTGATTGTCGACTGCTATCAGTAATTCGCCGTGATATGTCCCGGAGGGTGAAGGACCGAATGAAACTGAAGATCAGTGAAGAACAACTGACCTATTTGAAGGAGGAGTGGTTAGGGGATGTCAGCAACGTAAAACCTTGATCCTAAGGAATAAAAAGACTTGTTAGTTTAGGATAATTTAGGGAAATATTTAGCATGCCTTTTGAGTAGTTTATTTTTTGCCTATTTTTTCAGGGTCATAAGTTCTCTGATACTCCGAAGAGTGGGTAGCAGGGCAACAGCACGTGGGGTCTCCCTCTCTTTGCCCCTTACCCGTGGCACCGCGTGATTTCTTTACCCCAATGGAATGGGGAGGGAAAATCCATGTTATGTCCCGCATCATCTAAGAGATCGAGTCCTGGATGGACATTACTCTCTCACAGCCACGCGACTGTCCGTACTTTGCACAACCAGCTACTGCTCCTACCGATTGGAGCTAGGAGAACTTTTTGAGACTCGTGGTTGCCCGAGTCAACCGCATGACTCGTCGTTTTAATGACAAATGGCCGACAATTGATACCTCCATCACCATCTGCTTGGAGTACATCTTTCAGGTCTGCATTGGTACAATGATAGTCACAAAGGATGACAGACACTTTCCACTCAAGCAATCGCTGCAGTCTCGGTACTCTGAGTTCCTTGGTCTGCCACTCGACATTGGGCACGGGTGCCCCCTTACTTTCGCCATCGCACACAAGGTTCACGGTCTCCAGATGAGGACCAGGTGGACACAGCACCCACCCAACCTTGGGGATCGTTTGAACATAGATAACGAAAACAACATTCTCATCAAGACGCGATACAGCAACTATTACAAGCACAACTTCGCAGCGGCGTACTACACCCTTCTTAAAGATTGCGTCATCGACCTTCACGCTCCGATTGAACTGGAGAATGAGGATCTTCCACTGAGCCCCTTCAATCAACGTTTGGAGCTCAAGATCAAGTACGGATCCATTGCTCTTGAGAATTTTGTTGTAGATGACAAAGAAGAAGAGGTGTACGTTCGGGCGCAGGACGATTTCCAGGATCCCGATGATACAACTGTTCATGAATCCAAGCTCTATAGGCAAGAATCGACCGAAACCAATCGGAAATCGAAATTTGGGCCAATGAAATCACTGCCATGCGCTGACAAACTTCTAGAGAGATCTAGTCAGAGTTCACTTCTCATCCAAAATCCTTTTCCTTCACTCTTTTCTTCTTCCTACCAACTTCTCTACATCATCACACCATGGCCGAATATCGCGATAATGCAACTTCACAGTGGCCCGCTGGAGTCGCCGACTCAAACGCCGAAATCTCTCATGGTGCTACTCAGGGTATGCTACTCAGGGTATTGAGTAAACGTAAGAAGGTAACTAATATGCACCAAGTGTTACGAATGAAACTGAGCGAGATGCAGCGGGAAATGGAGCTGAAAACTGGTCAGTGGATCAAGAAGAATCGGAAAACTCATCTACCAGCCCCTTCAGCTCAACCAGATCTTCAGAATACCAAGAAGACCTCCCGTCGGAACAATGCCTCGCTTGCACGGACAGGACCTCGGTATCCGAGGTTATTGACGTACCAGACTCGCACACGTATTGCGCATATTGATTTATAGAATTCTTCTAACGCGCGATTCGTTATGAGAAAGATTACCCGCCATGATGCTGCGGTGTCGTTCTGTCGATCGAAACAGCTGAGCGATTCATTTCTGAGAGTCTCAAGGCCGAATATGAGGCAAAGGTCATTGAGTATCACACTCTTGACCGCCAGTTCGGGTGTCAAAAGACTTGAGACTTATGCATCTGGAGACGAAAATATTAGGCAAGGTACTCAAAGAGCCTACTAAGTTTATCCTAAGCTTAGGATAAGGCTTAGGACCAAGCTTATGATGAGGCTTAGGAGGAACTTACCCAAGGACTTTTGTCATTTAGGATCAACGTCACAAGTTTCCTGACCTCCTTTAGCGCACTTATTACAGCGGTCACTTATGCAACGCCATTATCCCTCCTGAGAACACCGAGCTCAATGCTGCACCAAGAAAGACCTGTGCTATCTGCAAGACCAAAATTCACAGAGGAATTTGCCCCGTCGATGAAGGGTCTCAAGTTCTCTATTCGCTGCAGACGTGGTTTCTATCCTTCTCCGTCGAGCTCCAAGGGGCCATCGATCTTCCCTTTGTTTATGAGCCTGACGACGTTGGGCGTGCGATTTGCATAAGTTTATGACCTGACGGCACCGGGAATCAACAAGAAGAGCCTATTGACACTGAGGACCCCCGAGAAACCTGAGGGCGGCGGTATCAGCTTGAATAAGTCTGATAGTGACGTTATTCTACAGTTGTCCTGACGACGACAGCAACTTTAAGCTCGTAATAAGCTCGCTGAAGAGGCCCGACCTTGACAAAGCCACCCACGACGAATTATCACGAGTTCCGTTTGACAGTCTGGCCTAGAAGTCATCTTCGCAAACATGTGGGTAAGAGCAAGAGGTGGCGAATGGAAACTCCACGCTTATCAAGAGTCAGGAGACATTATCCGCGAATGTAAATCTGAATATCAATGATATGATGGGCATGATAGGTATGGTCCAGATGCTTTGGGCATTTAGCCTGATGAGGATGAGACTTTTTGATACCAGAGATGAACGGCATGCAGGGTGCCCGCCTTGATACAGGGGATAATTACAGTGGATCCACAGAAGGTTTAGTCATAGTTGCAGGGGACCTCTCAGGGCTTGTGGTACCTTAACCTAATCAACATCATTCGTACCACTGTGTAACCGCTCTCAATCCAGCCTTGATTTCTCATTTGCCCGAGACAACATTCGCCTCACTCCACCATCACACCTTACATACTCCGTAAGACGGAGATAGTTGACAGATAATTTCAAGAAAGAAAGAATCATCTCTTGGTTAAACGTTGGGGTATCTATATCGCAACATCTTTATTTCGCTGAGGTGCCGCTGCCATCAATCATGAACCACCCGAAGCCATACAACTTCGTGTAAAACTCCAACACCACACCGAAACATCATGGACTTACAAAAAAAAAAAAAAAAAAAAAAAAAAAAAAAAAAAAAAAAAAAAAAAAAAAAAAAAAAAAAAAAAGGTAGCAACCAGTAAAAACGCCGGAAATTATAAGCCTTTCATCGCACAAGACATGGCCGTTTCTCTAGAACGGTACATGCTCAGCTGCACTCTATTTGCAGAGTTATGCGGATTTGCATACTTCCTCTCCTCACCAGTATAACTTCCAATACTCCTATCACCAAGTCGTCCCAGGACCATTCCGATTCGGTGGGAGGCATCCGTATCAACCCTATCGGCGACAGTCAAGAGATAGTCCAGAGCGCCTCGCAAGATAGCAGCGCGCTCATTTGCGTTCCTATAATCAGACGACTTTCGTAGCATACGGAGTGTCTCTTCATCTTGCGAAGCAAATGGTGAATTTGGATCAATAGGATCTGGATCGGGGTTCTCTCCGGCCATGGCCATGTTCTTGGCCACCTGCTCCATCCTTTTCTTATGCTTAGGAGCGTTGAAAGTCCCCTTGGACTTATAACGGGCTGGCTCGGCCGCGAATGTAACCGTCTTGCCACTTTTAGGGGGCTTGGGTGCTGGGATCATCTCGATACGGAGGCTATTCTCGCTATCCTCCTCAATTAAATCGAGAGGAGTACTTGCTTGGGAAATTCCTGGCTTGAGGCAAGACTTTCCTGGAGAGAGATTGGCGTGATTGGGTCGGTGGCCAGTAAATTGAGGCTTGCGACGAAATCTCATGGCGCCAACTTGTTGAAGCATGCGGCTCATCATGCTGGCCACCTTCTCCTTGACACACTCGATGTTGTTGGAGAACTTGACCTCGCTGAGAGAAGGCACCATAACCACTTCAACCTCTGGAACAGGTTCAACAACAGCCAGTGCATCAGGGTAACACATAACAGCAGTTTGAGCTGTTGGTGAATCGGCGCAGTTGATAACGCCGGACTTGACCGACTTGATGTTTAAAGAAGCCATGTAGTCGCCGGGAGATTTACCCTTGACAGCCCTCACCAACTCGCCCATGTCATCGAAAATATTCCTGGTGCAGAAGGCCTCTTCATCACCAGAGAACCAGGATCGTGTGTCAGAAATTTGCTCCTCCACAGCATCCTGGAAAATGTCGAATCCATCCTCTGATTCGTTGGCCACCGTCCTGAGTCTTGCAAGTAAAACCTTTGGTTCGACTCCATGACTCTCTTTTGTAAATCGAGGGCTGGAGGCGTTTCCAGGATTGAAAGTTCTCTCCGTAGAGGACTGAGAAAGTAAAGAATATAAAGGCGCAACGCTGTCATGGTTCTCTGCTGGGGTGTTTGGAGGAGGAACAGAGCCAAATGAGATATTGCCATCTGCTAGAGAGAGGTCAGAAGGCGGGGTAGAAGTGTGATTTGTTCCAGGGGAGGATGACACTGGAGACAAGACGGGAGATGACCTAGGTGTTGGTGAACCTGGTTGAGAAGATGGGATCGGCCTGGAGGGTGGTAGAGGAGAAGAATCATCGACAAGCTGGGAAGCCCAAGAGAACTCCCATGTGTAGGAGTCAGGTGTGTGAGACATTGTGTCGGGATGTAAAACACGAGGTATAATGTCTAAATTGTGAGCTTGATGTGTTATTTGCCGTTGAGGCCTGTGACTGGAAGTATATATAAGCCCACACGAACTCAGTAAAACACGAGGATATAGAGAATGAGAAGGTAACGATAGTAGTAGAGTGCGAGGATGATGGGTAGAGTGATAGAAGAGTCAAGTGTAAAAGTCCAAGACTTGAATGAATAGTACACACGGTCTGAAAGTCGGTATTAAGTTCAGAGCGAAAGTAAAGCGAAGTGCTGGATGGGCGTGCTTGCTTAGAAGAGGTGTGTATGGTAAGGGGGAAAAGATTCCGCACGTGGAAATGGCCGAGAGATCGCTGTTTTATAGACAGTGAATTTCAAGTTCCATGCTTGGAGGTCTGTTACAAATGAGAGTGTCTCGATAGCATTTTGAAAGTACAATAACAGCGTGGAGGTGAAAGATGGTTGATTGGATGAGCAAGTTATTCCGCCAACTCAAGTACCAAAACCAATACATATCACTGGATGAAACCACCAATAGGCTTGGCCTCTGCTGTAAAGACCCTCAAGCCCACTCACATGGAAGAAGTGAAGCACCATCAAAAAACCATGTCACTGAAAGGTCTATAACAAAGGACTTGGACTGGCCATGAATCGAGCCGGCTCGCGTCTGCAAAAGAAACAAAAAATATCTTTAACATCGTGGGTGAGTCCATTCTCTTACACTACTCGGGTCTGACAATCATCGGGGTCACGATACCCTCATTGTTGGGCCCGACAGTCACGTAGACGTCGGCCAACTGAAGGTCGACCTTCGGGTCCCACATAGTTACAAATCAACTTAACCTTTGCACACATGCATGACAATTGGTAGTAGCTCTAGTCATCTAGCGCCCTATATCAGAAGAGCACCAAAACCAAGAATCATTTCCCCATTCTGTTCTCCGAGAACCATACTCCATTTTACTTAATCCCAGACCTACTATCGCACTTATCTAACCGCGCCCCGCGGAACAACTCTTCATGTCCGAATGGCAAGTATCGACAACAGCGTACCATATCGTAAACTTCTACGGAACAGGGCATCAGAACGCCCACACCATCACCGAAGATGATCTACGCGTCGCTGAAGCCCTCATCACCTTCGACAACGAAGAACACAAGCTATATTACACATATCCGGTAGACTGGCTCAACAACAGGCTTTGTACACATGCATGACACTCATGTTGAGACTCTTTGTCCTCTGACCCGTGTAAGCTTTCCACATGACACAGTACACACAATGATGACCCTTTGGCAATGAAAGACGTGGCGAGAATTTGTCCTGGGGGGAGGTTTGCTCCTCATGTTTGTAAGTTTTGGACATCTACAAGGTTATCAGACGAAGACGTGGCAGTATTCTGCGCGCTGTGGGTGGTGCTTGAGAAACATAGAGGGTAAGAATCGAATGATGTAGACCTTGAAGGAAAATAGGATTTGATTGTGAGTGGAGAGAGCAAGTTACTTTCACAAACTTTAGCCTTGATTGGTAGATGCCTGAATGATAATTGACAGCGTCCAGCTTGATAGGACAAACCAAGTCGGTGACCACGCAAATCCCTCATTTTGCCGGGACCGAAGTCAGCGGAAATAAAGTAATACTTCAAGTTTGTGGCTAAGTGAAGTTTCTCAACAAAAGTTTGACTGACTTGAACAATCTGAAAGTGTGAGGCTTTCTTTTCTGACAGACTAGTGGTGTAGCGTGGATAGTGTTTGATTGGGTGTCGTACCTTTATCCAATTACCGGTGAGATGGCCGAGTTGGTTATGGCGCCAGGTTAAGGTTAACCTTAACACCAATTTCCTGGTGGAGCAATCCTCCTGGGTTCGAGTCCCAGTCTCATCAACTTCATCTTTTTGCATTTTTCGCCTCTATCTTTTAATATTGTAACTCTATGGTAATTTTGCTTTGTCGAAATGACGATGTATCTGTCTAGTACTTAGCATCTACGAACCCATGCCTCCCACATATCTCAGGAGCCTGACATCTATGACTTCTTTAAGTATATATCCCCCAGCTTAACTTTTTCCTCCCACTGTTTGTCAATCGTGATATGTTGTCTCCTCGACATGGCTTCTCGATGCTTCTTGAAAGCTTCTTGCTCATCACGCCATCGCACCACATCTTTCCCGATGAACGAGGCGATTGCGTCTGCACATTCAGAAACCTTCTCCATCGGAATCAGATGACCACAGTCCAGTATCTCTTCTTGAACTCTCCCAGCAGCTGATCCGCCACTGCCACCGACCCCAGTGCCCGTTAACCTCATCTTCTCTTCTCGCCGTGTTGGCGCTGAAAACTCTGATTGCTTTCCGAAGACGTATAGTGTGCTTGGTCGAAGCTCGGGTAGCTGGCGAAATATCTTTGGTGGCTCTGGGCGGTGGAAAGGATATTCTGGGCAATCCAGATTCTGTTCTGGATCTTGGTCGTTGAATGATTCCCATTTCCTTTCCAAATATGTCGGCCTAACAAAATTGAAGAGCTCTTGATGCTTCGAAGTTGTCAACGTAACTCGCTCATCTGGACTCGAGCCCTCTTTGGGATAAAGTTCTGTGGGGATATCACGAAGTCCATGTTCGACCCATACGTCAAGAACACGAGGATCCCAAGACTGGAAGAATTTGCTCTGCTTGAACTTCGCGATTGCATCTTCTCTCGAAGGCCAAATATCTCGTCTCTTGCTAGATAGACCGGCTAAAGATATGCTTGGGTTTGGGATCTGTAGTATCGGGTCGATGAGTACCAGTGAGTCTAGCAATCGGGGGTGCCAAAGTGCCAATTGGGCCCTGTTCAGCGTTAGCATGGCCCCAAATTGGTATGGCGAAAACTCACAGCTGAGAGCCTCCCATGCTATGCCCAATGCCAACGATAGGATGAGGCATATCCCGTTGATGTTGGTTGATAAGATACATTAGGTCTCTTGCATGATCGAAAAAGCTTGCTGTTCTTTGTTAGTATTAATATCACCTCGCTTGATTCACTCACCGTCATTTCCAAGAATCTTCTCATTGATAACTCCTGATTGGCCTTGATTCCAGATTTCTGCAATCCAAACCGATCGTATCCGGACATTGCTCCGCTTTGCTCGATCGTACAACTCATCCCAGAGTGGTTCATAAAGTTCCTTTCAAGTCAGGCAGTGCTGCAAAGTGAAATTACAGCTTACTTACCTTGGGAAAACCATTGGCGTGAGCACCGATAATGGTTACATCACCAGGTTGGGGGTTTTGATTGTCATGAGGGACATATTGCTTGACTGCGAGTTTTGGTATGTCATTATCGCCATTGGCTGTTGTGGCCAAATATTCCCTGGAATGACTGCAGTCGACAGTATGCTCGACTACTTGATACTTCGATGGCGATGTTAGGTATCTGGTCTGGCTTGCTCCAAAGATACGTAGTCCAGAAGGTATCTTTTTGATACGCGAACGCTGTATAACTCTGGCCCACATCTTGTACCTTGATTGCCGGGACTGAATGAATATAGTGAACCCGAAAAGAGAACAGCATTAAATCTCAATTTTTATATCAAACGATTGGTAGTTGAAAGGCAGAGGTTCGCTTACATAGATCAGTACCAATGAGAAATGCCTATACCGCATAGGGTAAGGAGCTTACGCCGACCTCGGTAGCTCGGTTACGAACTACGCCCTTTCTGTCAAATCACCATAGACATCTACACGCTTAAGCCGATACTACCATATCTGACCAGGGAATCAATGAATCCATTTTCATAGTTCTCATAGAAGTGATAAAGAAGTCTCAAACCAGATGCTTCTATTGTTACTATTATTAAAACACAATTTGCAAAGAGCCCCCAAAGTTGTTTTTGGCACAACTGTCATGCCAGAGCCGCAATCGCTGCAGTAGTCGCCCAGATACCCTGTAGAATATCTCCTTGACAGTCCAGACCAGCCAAGTAACGCTGCACAGCTACGCTACTGATAGTGGAGGCTACAAAGCATGTAGCAAGCTTGCGTGACAGCCCAGGCTGTAGAATAGATGTTCCAACGATGACATCAAAAATGGGTATAACGCGTGACAGAGTTGACCCATCATCAGGACTTCGGTCGTTCTGGTATTGATAAAATGATGCAGTAGAGGTTGCGCCGTGACTAAACCGTGAAGCGCTGCCATAGAAGAGGAGGAGTGCCAAAGATATTGGTAGGTACTTTTTAAGCAATGCGACAGACATCTTGATAGAACTCGTATAAGAACTCTGGACAAAGAAATACGACAAATATCCGATGGTGTTGAAAGGAAAAGTTGACAGTCTTTGTCAATGAAACCCCCCCCGCAAGTAACATCGTTAGGGCTGAGTCAGACGAGTTGCGAATGGTTGCAAGGATGAGCTCCACACGGAATGAGACGTTATCGCGAGATCTGAGCCTGTCACGACAATTATTAATCAGACTGCAACATTGAGCAACTCTTTCATTCCAACAATCAGGTTGACATGATGGTATGTATATTACATGTGAATGCCAAGCCATATCAAAATGCACGGATATCCATCCTCAAAAGTGTCTATCTGCCACATCCAATCAAAATAAACCCATATTTCCTATAACCGGAAATACCGAAAAGCTCGTATTGTGAAACATCGCAGTTCTTGGGCTTTCTTTTCAGATCCAACTTTCCTCCTAAGACGTCATGCCGCTCGTTCCGAGGCGTCTTTCTTTCTGCAACACTTCACCGCCTTAATTTCCATCTCCAAAAGCAATTGAATGCATAGCACGAGAGCAAACATCACCATTCACGGAATAGATCGGCCATGTCAACACCGTTTTGGGGTCCTCAGACCTCTTATTTGAAGTATGTTGATGCCTCAATTGGTATTTTGGGAGTGACTAACTTTTATAGCTTTTGCGAAGAGGTAAATACCTCAGTGGTCTCCCTTACTTGAGACAAAGCTTAACGTGTTCTGTTAGGACTATGTTATTACACGTTACATAGCCGAGTTTATAAATACTCTTAGCAGTTTTACATATGGTAAGTTCCAGAAGTCATTGGTTCGGGGATTGCAATTGACCGTGTGACTAGTGGCATATGGACTCTATGGCTTGTTGACATCGCCCAAGTTCCCGACTGGACCACGCTTGGTGTCATACAGTGGATTAATAGGCGTGGGTATATGTTCAGCTGGATATCACATGACCCTCAAGTATCACACTCAAATGTGTAAGTCTTTTACTGGTTCAGTGAGAAAAGAGCCTAACAATCGCTAGCTGATGAGTTGTCGATGCATCTTCTCACTACACCTCTGATCTATCGCCTCCTCAGCTTCAATGCCAGCCCTCAAAAGACGAGAATTATTGGAACTGTCCTTTCAATACTATTCACCATTGTTATGGCCACTCATATGGTTATGGATGAGTTCCTCTTGCACGCCACCACTTTTGGTCTAGGTATCTATGTAATTGCGACTCGTATACTCAAAATCATCCCCCAACAAGTCAAGGACCCCATTGTTCGTAAAATCTTCCAAAATATTGCTATCCTAGGGCTGGGTATGTTGATCATCAAATACTTGACTGCTGAACGGACCTGATTGTTATAGGATCATTTGGCTTAGGCTATATCGTTTGGTTGATCGATGAGTTTGCATGTCGTTACTTGACGAGCGCAAGGCATGCAGTTGGTCTACCCTTTGCCTTTCTCCTGGAACTTCATGGATGGTAAGCTAGATTTGCTTTACATGAATTCAATCACGCTAACAGAAAGCAGGTGGCATGTTCTCACCGCTATCGGAGGCTATACAGCTGTTGCAGTCATCGACATCGTCACAACAGGGGAAGTGACCAAAGACCCTATTCACACCTTGGCTTGGCCGGTTCCTCTCGCAGCCAGACTCATGTCTAGGTCTTCTGGATCAGCGAAGCAGGGTTGACCTCGACAGCAGGGGATGGGTAAATCAGTGATACAGAGACGAAAGCTGTGTTAACCCGGAGCGAAGTGTCGGGAAATCAGGGACATGGCGCTATTACTATTTTGATCAGTCCGATAGACAGGACCAGCTCCAGCCACGAAAGTATACTATAAACACACTTAGACACCAACAGGACAGGCCCAACGCCTGACTTATATGCGTAGCTGAAATGATTCCATTCTACAGCGGGGCCGTTGATCCGGCACGGGACACAGGAGTGATTCAGTATTGGAAGAACGGACGAGAAATCTCTCGGATCAGGAGATTCTTTAGTAATTGGTGATTTATGAGATTATTAGAGTGAAAAAGTCACGAACTTGCTTGTCTGGCCGACAAGAATGGCCGCATCCCGCAGCTAACATGCCGCAGAAGCCGCACCGCACAACGGACCATGTCGACAGAAAGAGATGCGGAGAGAAGAGCCCCATGGGGACCCCGCAAGATCACAAAACTTGTCATTCAGAGTATTGCGGATTTGCGGATGGACGGAAGTACTGTGGTTCAGAAGGCCCTGTCCGCAAGAATTGGGTCCTGATATGACAGGTTTTGAAAGGTTGGTGAAATAGAAACAAGCACTGAACAAGAGGTTCGAGTAGAATAATCTTCACGTGTCATTATTTGAGATCTGCGATCTGAAATCTCTGCTAGCATGTGTGTCATGATAAGCAATTCGCAATCCGGACCAAATACCGATACCGCCCGACTCACAACTCCCGTTCTCCGGATTTCATTTCATTAGTGCCAAGCGATAGCTGCCCAAGAGGACCTGTAATAGCGTCATAATATTCGTACAGTTCTCCGATGCGGCTCCGCTATGAAATCAAACGACCAAATGATATCTTCTCACGGCCTGGTTCTCTGACAAGCTTACTCTTAGACTTATCCACTTGACCGGGCCAAGACTAGCAAAACAAGTTACAAACTCCACGGCGACTCCCCGGGAGTTCTTATCTATGAGCTATTAAGCATAAATAACTCGATTTTGATCAGCGGTGGAGAACGCGCGGGATGCGTTACCGAAATGGGGAAACAAGCTTAATCCAGCTTCAATGCCTCAGAACAATCTTTCACTGTGAATCTTCCCCATACCTTTCAATTGAACGGTCAGATGGAAAGGTGTTCACATGGAAAACTAAACAAGATGCCGTTGAGCCTCAATGCAGGTGTGTCGTATCCTGACTTTGCACCGCAAGCCACAATGACCGCATCGGGAAACATCCCAAAGATAAGGATCTTCTTGAATCGGGTCTAGACTCTTGGCTTGAGAAGCTAGTACAGTGGATTACGTACGGAGTTTTCTCGACATTGCTCGGCATGGTGGGAACGGACGGCTTAGAACGTTAGCGATGCCGAGACCAAGATGGTAATTTTTCACCGCAGGGGAGGATAAGAGCGGCAAAGCTCCCGCTGGAGAAACTGTGTGTTTTTGAGGCGGATTTGAAGCTTTGTTTAATTTGAAAGTCATCGAGATGGCGAAAGTGACTATTGATCTTGCGAGTCCTTTGGCTTATACGCCTGCTGAGACGGCGGAACTTATCTGTCGAGCTGGTGTCAAGAAGGGAAGATCGAGACCGGACAAGGTGTTATTGTCTGGTATTTCTGGTGGATGCATCCTGGCTTTCGGATGTGCCGTTTCATTAACGGCCTTGACGGCGCCGTGGTACCAAGAGAATGCACCTGGTCTTATCAAACTGATTGGAGCTATCGTTTTTCCTCTCGGTCTGGTTACCGTGATATTGACGGGTGCTGATCTATTCACATCAACAAACCTGGTAGGTACCCTCTTGTATTATTGACATTTATAATGGATCTAATGGAGTTTTAGTTTACCTTTGTGGCCGTTCTCAACGGAAGATTGTCTATATGGAGAATGTTACTTCACTGGTTCCTTTGCTTCTTTGGAAACCTAGGTGGCTGCCTCTTTGTCATGGCTATCATTGTAGGATGTAAGTACCAACTTACAAACATATCATCACCAATTGTTAACCAAGCGATTCACAGACGGAGGAATCTTTGACGCAGATCCATATCGCGAAGAAATCATCGCCTTCACAACAAAGAAGCAAATCAAACCAGAGGCCTACCAAATCTTCCTTCGTGCTATTGGCTGCAACTGGCTTGTTTGCCTAGCATGTTTTCTCGGCGTTCAAGCAAAGGATTTGACATCCAAGGTGGTTGGAATGTGGATCCCCATCTTTGCCTTTGTGGCTTTGGGTTTTGACCATGTTGTTGCCAACATGTTCTTCATGCCTTTGGGTATCTGGATGGGCACACCTGGCTTGACTATTGGACTTTATATCTGGAAGGGTATGAAATCTGCCTCACCGTTTGACGAGCCTTGACTAACAGTTTGCGTAGGCATGATTCCTGCTCTATTTGGCAATATACTTGGGGGCAGCCTGTGCTGCGGTGTATATTTTTGGTGGATGTATCTTGCGGATGTCGACGATGAGGAACAGCCTCAACGCAAGGGCGTCTTGCACAATCATGGACATGATAGTCCCTCGGATGAGGAGAGTCAGATGGAGTCACGATAGAAAGAGACTCTCAGCAGGACTGGGCAGAATCAAATAGAATATAGACCAAAAGGAGACAAAAGATTCATCAGCATAGAATAGAAAAAGATAGAGTAGACTAATTAATACAAGTTAATCATTCCAGATTACCGCGCAGGTCATGTCAAGCTAATTCCTCATCTTGTGATAGAACTAGAGTGCTATTGGATGACTGATCATTACAATTCATGTTACCACTCACCAGAACAACCATACCATATTGAGCCGAGACAGATGTTACCCAGCAACATCCCATTGAGACGCTATTTAGTGGTGCTCTTGCGTTAAGATGTCAATTTGCTATGCAGCTATCGCGTTATCTCGTGGACGTTTGAAGTCTCACCCAACCAAACCCATTTTATCACTCAGCGATCGGCGTTCATTTCTTCCTTTCCCTAGCCGAACAAGTTGCAAGTAAAGTGAGAATCTAGACCTTGAACCAACCGTTTGGTTATCTATCGTATCATATTTCCCTATATGCGCATTATTTTCTCCTGATGTCGTCTTGATCGTGATTAAAGTTCGATGGGGCTAAGTAGAGCCTGGATGTCGTTGCAGGCCTTGATTTGATCCTTGATCATGGGTGGTTCTTTCAAAGTTTGGATCTGGGTTCCTTTTTGTGGTCACCTCTTTCTTCAATATCATAGTAGATGATTACTGCGGCCAGCGCAATGTTCAAGGGCACATTGTCATTTGGATAGGTACTGAGAAAGCCTTGCATTTGTTTGATCATGTCTGGGGGAAACTCCAGCAAGGCCACTGGAGGCCACTGTAATATGAAATGCAGATGACTATAGTCTTTGTCGCCTTGGATAGCGCGGCAAATCAGGGGCTTGCGGTCTGGAGCCTCATTAGAAGAAAGATTCATAGCAACACCAGCCGGGCCATCCACAGCTTGTACAATACTATGTTCTCGCCTCATCAGTTGTAGAAATCTAGTCTTTTGATCTCCCTCCAGGCGACTGTGGAGCGCGCGTTTGACGTAAGAAATATTGCCTGGAATTAACATGTTCTCAGTCCAGATAATCTGTTGATGATGTATATGCTTCTCTGGCTCGACGACTAGTGTGACATACGCTATATTGTCGTGATCCAGCGAGTCATCAATCCTTTGTCGTAAAGCAACCCCATCGAGGTTCTCGAGTAAGTGTTCCGTATCCTGTTTGACCATGAAGATGAGCGTGCAGTTCCATGCTGATATCCCAACAAATACAGCCCTGACATTGTTGTCTGCTGCAGGCTCCGTACCAGTTTTCGTGCCCATCCACTCTTTTATGGTATTGTTGTAGAATCTGAAATGACCGCAAGCTCTGGCAACTAATTCAATTGCCACATGAGTATCAGTCGGGCATCGACCAGTTTTCTTTGTCAATTTGTCTTTTTCCATCACGGAAATTTCTGTTGGATTCCACATGACTCTCTCCACAGATACTTCGCTCCGCAATGTAGTAATAGCTGTGTTGGTGTGGTCCTTTTGATTGTTGTTGGATATGTCATTGATACCGTCTGAAAGTGCAGCCCGTGTCCAGGGTGAAGGATCAAGCTTCGTTGGAAAGCTGCACCATCTGTCCTGGTCCGCGAGACCTTTCACATCTCCTCCCCGGGATCGAAAGACGTCCAAGTCCTGGATTTCACCGTATTCATGTGTTTTTCCTTTGAGCCACACAGTGCGATTCGCCATTTCCCTTACGGGGATCGATTGCGTACCACTTGCCACGGTACTTGATCAGTCACTGGAGGAGTAGTGTCGAAATTTAGTGAGTTTGCATCGATCGTTTGTAAGGATCACTTCTTGCAACCTTCTGGATGTTAATAAAGACTCAGGGAGTACGAAATATGAAAGTTGATGGATGAAATGCCGGGAGAAGCGATATGGACTGAAGAGGTTAGCAAGCTAGTATGAGAAACTATCGATGATGATCTAACATTTCGCTTTTGCAAAGTTGGTCTGAGTAAGCTTAGGAACTAAGTCCGGTTTGCAATGCGCTGCTTTGGCTATGGAAAGATGATGAACGACAGCCAGAAGTTGAGTGACGCTCGTGATGCTCTAGCCGGTATGATGTCGCGATGGATGTCGTGAAGCGAACCACAACAAGTCGGTGATCAAGGTAACTAGAGGCAGTACAGATAAATGCTTATTATGGCTCTTGGAATGAACGCTGGTGAGAGATATTGTTGGCTGGAAAAAGGGCAAGGGTGTGCAGCAATTGACAATCTCTTGCCAATCTCCTCCCATGCAAACAGAAGACTGGAGTAACAACGCCACACAACTTCAAAAGAAGTCTCGGGAAAGACGGACGATTGTAATAATAGCCGATGATTGCGTTATGGGAGACTGAAGTGTTGAAAGGGTGTTGTTGTGGTGTTGCTTAACCCCCATGTGATGTTGAGAGGAGAAGCAGAGGAGGGAGAAAGGAGGATGGGAGGTTGAAGCATCGCGAAAATGGTAAACAACCATCAATTACGTCACACGTGGGGTTCAATGCAGTGAGTCACTATCACTTGTCTGAATAAATTTATGCTCTCTTTCTAATCTGATATTTATGCAAGACTGTGAATCAACATCCGTATACGCCGCGTAACACCAGGATATACCAAGGCGTCTGTATCCCAACACCAAAACGATTCTCAAATTTCCCTACGCCTCTTAGATGCCCGAAACTCCTCAACACCTAATAGCCAACCATCGGATTACTGTAAAACCTCTTTGCCCTTTACACTCCCAATCAGCCGACAGCGAATTGGCCTCAACCGCTCTCGCTCTCGCGCAAGTTCAACCAACCTGAAATTCCGCATCTCGTCCGCCATCTTCTCTTCAGTATACGCAAGATACGGTTCAAGTTTCTTGGCAAGCTCACTATCCTCTCCACAAAGCTCCTCAACTCGCTCTTTACTCTTCGTTATATCTGCAACTGACTGCATGATCTGGATAAATTTGTGTTGAAACCTTGCCAAGGGGTAGCTGTAGAGCATGCTGAAAAAATAACGGGCGTAATGATTTCCTGGGCGGCCGCATGCGAGAATGCCGTATTTTTGGAACCATGCCTGAACTCTGTATTCGTTAGTATGCTGTCGGCCTCCGTGTAGGTGCTATCTTACCCTGTGCGGTCGTTGCCCCCAGCGACAAACCAGTCGATGAGCTCGCCTGTGATGATGAATGGCATCTCGCAATATAAGAGGTTGAAACCGTTCCGAGGGTCACAGTAAAGACCCCGAATTATGCTTTCGAGCACGCCAACAACTCGTGCAGCCTGCATAAACATTCGAGCCATGATGTTTTCGCCCTGACAAACGTTAATACCAAGAGTAAAAATATTTAAGCTGACCGCTTACCTCTCCTTCAGTCTTGGACACTTCAGGATTCTTGAACAACACTGAGGCGTTGATCAAGGCGAACGCAGCACGTTGGAGGTGCCCAGATTGTCTGCACTTTGGATCGCGGTGCTTCGAAATCACAGTCAGCGGGAGCATCGATGAAAGAGGTGTACAACTTACTGTGACGGGCAATCCATCGCGCCTGGGCCTCTTTTCGACCAACTGCTCATTGGCGTCGAAATGATTTAGATCATCCACAATTTGAAGAACTTGTTTGCCCAGAATTTCACAGGCAGATCCCAAAAGAGTGTTGATCTGCAACCGGCTAAATCAAAATGTCAGTATATATGCAAGTTTGAAGAAAACTCTAGTCTTACTGTTGTTGATAGGTTTTCTGGGGAAAATGTTAGTTGAGAATGAAGAGATTGGTGAGCTTAGAATACTTACTGCGTAACATTTTTCGAAACCCATTTTTTGGCGGAGAAGCTCGTCAATCCTCTCGCATTTCGACTCATCACCACCAAATCTGCCAATATTAGACCCCGCGATAAGAGAGCTCGTAGGAGAATACTCACAGTTGCAGCATGCTTGCCTTGTCCTCATAGACTAAGTCCAGCTGTTCCTCGGCAGTGATTGGTTGAGACCCAGCTGGTCCTATGTCGAGTCGAGTAGACTCAAAGGCCGTTAAGATTGGAATAAGCATAGAAGCCCAGGTAGCGACTACGGGTAATGTTAGATCTTGTAAAGGTACACGCTTGATGGGATACCAACCTCTCTCTCCGATCGTGGTGACCCAGGCACGTTTATCAAGCTCCGACTCAAACATGACGCATGATACAGACTGGTGTTTTATGGCAAAACCCCGAAGACGATAGAGAACCATGGTGAGCCTGGGGTTCACTATATCAAGCGCATCTCTCATGAGGATTTGTTCTGTATTTTCCAAGATATACTCAGGCATGACGCCGAGGTCGAGCCAGGGGTTAGATAAAGGGGCAGCCCTTTGAGCGACAACATGATATTGCTACGTCGAGGATCAGCTGGATTCAGGGGTAGATGTGCATGTGTCTTACGGTTCGAAGGTCCTGTCATTCAGATTAGCTCTTTGTCTTTACTCTAAATGAGCTGAAAGACTGCTTACCAATATGTGATCGGAAGTCAGTTGCTTCATACTCATGTCTTTAAGATCAATAGGTAATACCACCAAACAATGCCTGAGCTGCTCAAGGCTCCTAACATCGATATGCGAGAGTTTTTCACTCCATGGATGGATATAAGTGAGGCCGAGCTCCTGCTGGCTTTGTGCGAGCCAGTACCATAATTTCCGCCAAGTGGTATACCGAGACTCTCGGCTAAAGAGCCTTTCCATTTCATTTGGGTATTTGCAATTCATTTTTTTGAAGGTAATCCTGGTTATTTGTTGTATTGGAGATGCGGTGGGAAAGGTGGGAAAGAAGAAAGAAACTGGACACGACACATTGGGGACAGAGCGCGAGAAAACTTAACCCTTTATTTGAACGTGTTTGGAGTCACTGCTGGTTAGGGCTTGGCATCCTGTACGCGATGCTTTATTATGGCATGGAGCGCGTATCATAACTCTATGTTGGTGTTGACTGGATATCGTGAATTTATGAAAAGTAAGATCACAATGACTGGCTACCGTGAAGCAATAGCCTACAAGGTTCATTGCCAACGCACACAATGCTGGTGGAAATATTGTGATACGTCAGTCACCAAGACTTGTGGCAATAATTTGAACTTAAGTCTTAGAAGGAAGGGATCTCTATGCGTCTTTTGATTGTTCTTGCTTCCGGGAAGCAAGCAGATGGTTTCTTTCTTTTTGTTCAAGGTATATCCATGTTACAGTGCACTGGACAGGCTATCGTCTCTCCCCAAATTATCATTCCGTCTAACAATATACTAATCCATTAAATCTCTTGATGCATCTCGAATGCAGAGTGTGTCCTCTATTTGATATCCGAACATAACATGTCAACAGCTGCCGGTAGTCGTGCATCCTTATCGATAGACTCCTCCCTGATATTTGAGTAACAAGACAATTTCCTCAGTGACGGCCCAGTATTTTAGCTTTCAATTTATGCCCGAAATATTGGTTTCCGTTCCCTTCGACTGATTTGCTACCCCTGGATTGAGGAGTTTCGTTGGATAAAGCCAGCCTGATGTATTTTAGCTTCCTACAAAACAGACAAAGCACAAAACCAAGTTAACCTTCGACTATGAAACTTCATCTTCCATCTGGAAGGTGAATTCAAGAGAAAGTTTCCCCGGTAAACGTTTTTTACTTTACTTACTTTATTAAAACTAGACTATTTCTTAAGTAATTAGGTAAATGCAGAACTGTAGTCATTCGGCAACTTTAATATCAATGCTGTTTTTTAATTAAACTGTTTAGGATAAAGGAAAATTAATTATTTAGCACTGCTAAAGAAAGCAAAGCCAGTCAGTAAGCAAGGTTTTGTTCTGTAGCAAGTCGACTTTGAGAAGAACAGGAGAAAACACCACTTAGATTTAGGTTGTTAAATAAAAGCTTCTTGACTTTAAGTCATATAATTTGAACGTTTCTACTTAATAGGATAGCTTGGAATCCACTCACAGAAACAACAGTCAAGGGCGTCTGCCATAACTCATGGCGTCTATCAGTGATGAGGGCTGTGAATGAGCCACTGGGTATTGCAATACTAAAGCAGAAGCAGATAAAATTGCAGAGACTATGGTGCAGTAGAATAGAGATATATACAGTTTAGAATTCAATTCTTTACTTTATTATAACAACTTAAAACCCTATACTGAGAGTGAATTCAAACAATATCTTCACTTTTGGTTGACAAAACCTCTCAGAAGAGTCTCCAGTTTTGCCTTTCTGATATCACCTCTGACTTTGTATAAGAAAACTCCAAGATAAATCACTCAAAGCTAATTACCTCCTATTCTAAAATGCCTATAAAAGTCCCAACCTACCCCTGATTCTCTCATCCTGTTTCTTCAACAAACACTCCTTCCTCTCTCTGTTTCTCACACAAGCAGACACACAACTTTCCACTCCATCCTTCGAGACATCTTCAACCTTCTCTCAATCCCATACCACAATCACTAATCATGGGGTGCGGATCTAGCAAGCCCTCCGTGCCTATTGCCCAGGGAGCTAAAGCACAAACTCTGAGCCCAGGCTCCTACGAATCACTCTACTCAGACAAGGCCCTGGGAATCGCAAAGTGCAGCCGAGGCAAGGCATGTAACCTGAAAACCCACAAGTAACCCCTTAGCCAATTGCATTGCCTACCGAAAGTAGTGGTACGTTAGCTTAGAGGTTTCATACTTAGCTCATGATGCTAACACTCCCTGGTTCAGAGATAACTGTAATTGGTCTACCACCGAGTACCAATACAGTAATCGCGAATATGGCTTAGAGCTATAACAAGAAACAACATTTAGTTGTCCTTTTTTTTTTTTTTTAGAAAAAAAGAAAAAAAAATCGTAGGTTAGTTGTTTGAATTTTGGTTAGAGAGCGAACGAGCTACTACAACGAGCTCAAATAGTTATTTCAAAGGGTCAGTGATTTGTGAAAATGAATGTATAAGACGGGACTTAATAACCCGCTATCCAAGAACGAATAGGATTCGGATGAAAGGAGTGTGTAGAACCGAAAAGAAGAATCAAAGAGTGAAGAATCTTAGGAAGTGATTGTAAGTAGGAAAATAAACAAACAACTGTAGGAGTGAATGAATGAAGAAGATGGAGAGATAAAGGTGAGGGTGGAGAGGTAAAAAGAGGAGAAATCGAAACAAGGGAGGAAAGAGCCTCTCTGTATGTTAAAGAAAAGAAAACAAGAAGGAACGGTATGATACGATACAGTAAGACACGTGTTGAGCCTTCCGTTTGTAAGTGTTCAGCTTAACGTTGAAGCTGCTGCAGGAACAGTCTAGAGCCAAGAGACAAGTGAGACACTCTTCACCTCCGTAATCCCTTCCAACCCATAGGTTTCATCCTGAAATCTCCTACCTAATATCTCACTCAACCTTATTTATAAGTCTTCATCCCTAGTTTTTCCCATTCACGGCCAGCCCGTTTCCAGATTATGAGACACTCGAACGCGGTAACTCATTCACAACAACTCAACAAGCCCTCCTCAATTGCTGAAAGCATAACCTTAAAATTAATCATTAAAGAGGCCACGACGCCCTCGATTCTTAGAATGAGGTAGTTTCCTGTCATGGCGCGTAATTTCGAGACCTGTAATCTCCCAAGGAATGCAAAGTCTGAGACACGCCCAAAGTCTTGTTATGAGCGGGAAAGGTTCCTCATCCGTCTGACGAACGGTAAAACCGACACTTCGGTTTTTCCGATTCTTATCCTTGTTCTACATGTCAGTTCTTGGTAAATCTGTTGTCGGATTTTGTTCGTTGATGGGTGTAAGCCACCAGCGCTGGCGTGACGTGGCAAGGGATGGTTCATAAAACGGGCGAGACAACTGACGTTTGCTTTCTCTTTCTCACAATGTTCATTTGAAAACAATAAACTTGGCAAAGTCGACTTCTTTAATTGTGAACAACCGAGGCGGGTAAATGTGCGTTAAGGTTTCTTGTGAATTTCCCCTCTCGAGTGTCAAGGTCGTGATCCCGAAACCGATCAATCAGCACATAATCACAGCGCTCCCAAAAGGACAAAACCATTATATCGGAAATATTCATTCAATGCTGGCGTACGAGGCCGCATCTATTAATCATTAGCGTGCTAAATGGCTCCCAGCCACATTGTAGATGTTCCATGCTTCCCCTTTTGTCTATTGCGTTGACTGATTGTCCATCATAATCAAAAAAGTCTCAGCGTAACCCGACACCTTTATCGACTAGTTCAGCTGTGCAACATGCATTCAGCCAGCCTCTATCTGTCATCAAAATTATCATCCGTCAAGACCCCTGAATCAGGCGGTCTTGGTGCTCGTCTTGCGCGTCATAACCTTGGTGATGGCATGTCGAATAGTGACTCCAGCCTTCTCAATATCCTTCTTGGACAGTCCTGAAGTGACGCAGATTCGCAGAGCAGGTTGAGCGAACCACGTGCCATCCTTGGGCTTGACAGCATGGGCATAAGGTCTGGTCTTGGTTCTCGTGATTAAGACGCCGTTGGCAAGAGTCTATACAAAAGTCAGTTCACTGCCATCCATGTTTAAGTCCTCGGCACACGTACCTCTTCCACGCAGTCCAATAAGATTCGTTCTTGGTCTTCTAATTCGAGCTTACGGGCAGCGATAACTTCAGGCTTAAGAACAAGAAGCAAGATAGGGTTCTCGGGATCACTGGGGCTATAAACCCAATCACTGCGAGGGTCCAATTGAGCCCTCATAGCCTTGATGTTCTCGCGGGACTGAGTCAAAATTTCGGGGTTACACTGAAGTAAGTTGAGGGTCTCGCTGGCGGTGACAGCTAACATGGCGGGGAGAGCGGCAGAGAAGGTGTACGCAGAAGAGGTGATGCGCTGGTGCTCAACGACGTCCTTGGGACCAGCACAGAAGCCGCCACCGGCGCAGAGAGGTCCAGCAAGAGAACCAATAATCATATCAACCTGCTGGGGATCAACGTTCTGTGCCTCAGTAATACCACGGCCAGTGCGGCCGAGAACACCAAAAGACCAGGTCTCATCCAGAATAACGCGGAACTTGTACTTCTCCTTAAGCTCAACCAGACGGGGCAAATCGATAGAGTCTCCAGAGAGCTCAAACAGGCCCTCAGTAACAACGAAACGACGAGTAAGCTTCTTGGCATTGGCCTGCTCCTTGGCAACAGCTTTCATAGCAGCCTCCAGATCGTCCATATCATTGTGATCATACCAGCGGATGGTGCTTCGCGATTGCTCAAGACCCTTACGAATAGAGAAGTTGACATTGCGGTCGGCGATGATGACGTCGCCTCGCTTGCAGAAAGAGGGAATGACACTGGAGATGGTGCTGAAAGATTGAGCGTAGACAATGCAGCCTTCGGTGCCTAGATACGCGGCAATGTCGGCCTCGGTCTTCATGTGAACGTCCTGGGTACCGTAGAACTGGGGAGGACCACAGGGGCCGACACCGTAGGTGCGCAGAACCTGAATAGCCTTCTCCTTAATCTGATCATTGCCATTGAAGTTGTAGAAGTTGTAGGACGCGAGGTTGGTGACAGTTCGGCCGTTAGCAAGTTTAGACTTGGGACCAGTAGGGCTATAGGCAATGTTAGATGCTGATTTTGACAAGACTGCGCACGCAGCTGGACTTGGTGATGCTCACCCGACAAGAACAGGAAGACGTTCGGCTTCAGCAGCCTCGAAGGCGGTCTGCTCAGCGACAAGAGGCTCAGGCTGCCATTCATCGATCAACTCCTCTATTTCCTGCGAAGAAACCGGGATTAGTGATCCTAATTCTGCGAAATTTGGAGATCTGGCAGTGTTCTTACATCCTCTCTCAACTTGACGTAGTTCTGCTTATGCGTCGAGTACGAAGGCGACAGGAGATAGCGGATAAAGAAGAGGAGCAGCACAAGTTCGATGGCGGATCGCACGGGGTCGTTCTGATAACTCGACTGGATATAGCGCATAAACACTGCAGAGCCGGGAACTTTGTGGAAGTAGACTGAGGCCTGTTCGAGGATATCGCCCAGCCGGGCTTGGAGGGCATCGAGTTCCATCTTTATTCAATTGTCGTCGTCACTCTTTACGTCAACTTGTATCGGTCTTCGTATAGTCTCGATCAGCCGTAAAAGAGTAGTGATCCGTCTTGGAGCGCGTTGTTGATAGGAGTTGAAACGGACGCCGACAGAGGAATCTGAATTGTCAAGTTATGGCCCATCAATTCATTTGCAGGCACATGGATCTACAAAGGGGCCTCCAGGTCCCTCAAACTTCAAAGCGAGTCAAGCTACCGAGGCTGATTGGCTGCGCTGATTGGCCTCAAGGATCCATATCTTACAGGGGCTTAACGGGTACCTGAAGGTCAAAAACAGTAAGACCACAGGCCATCCACTACAGGGGAATTGTAGGGGTCATCGGATAGCCCGGAGAATGGGAATACGTAAAATGAGCTTACTTGACGACTTCGGAACAATCCAATTAAAATCACAGCAAATTCAGTAGACAGCTCGATACACAGTTTGTTTCTATCGACGGTGTAGGCTAATAGTAGAAAAGAATGTTCAAAAGGCATTATTTGCATTTGAGTCTAGAATTTCTGCCATGGATGTGTTTCTTCCTTTCATTGTACACATTATAATAAGTTTAAAAGAGAAGTGCGCCTTGTACCAAAAATATCAGTCCAGTTCAGCCAGTGAATGTTGGGTCTGACTTATGCCAACCTCCTCCTGTCTCCATCTCCCACCATCTTCTATAAAACTTCAACCTATGCATGTGCATCCACTCAAACTGCTGAACTGAAAAGCAAAACAAGCAAAAATCAAAAACTTCGCATTCCACAATTTTTCTGTGGACAGAAACAAGTCCGATAGTCCAGTCACATGACTCCGAGGGACACTCCGTCTCGAGATTCACGCTTAGAAGAGCTTGATCTTTCCAGTTGCTGAGGAATCAGCACCACCAGTGTGAGTCTTCGTATAACCAGCACCAGTGTAGCCTTGCATTCCTGTACCAGTAGCCAGGGTGCTATTGGTGTTGTCCTTGTTAAGGTTGTTGGGCTGAACCAGCTTGAAGCTAAGTGACTTAAGGGCATTGCTGATGGTATCAGGTGGCATATATTTACCAGCCACAACAGGCCCAACAATCAGACCAACGAAAACAACGAGAAGCGTGAAATAGAGGATGGCGTATCGAATCACACGTCTGCGTCTAAGCTTGGACTGCTTCATCGAGTAGATAGGAGGTCGAATTTGTCGGCTGATGCAGGTTAGAAAAAGCTAAACATGATAACTGGAATGAGCAACACATACCTAGGGCGAAGCCAGAAAAGCATCATAGAGTGAAGCATGTCAATCTTGGGAATTAAGATGACAGGTGCCATGAAGAAAAGCAGCCAATGACCCAACACGAAATCAGCGGCAAACATGGAGAGTTCGGTGATCTTGCAGAGGAACTCTCGAGCAGGCTGAGAGATAGTGTGCCACCCCATCGAGTACCACTTTCCAGTCCAGAAAGCAATGTTGGCAGTGTCTGACTTGAATTCACGGGTGAGGGCGAGAGACACAATGAGCTTGACGAAGAAGCGCTGGATCGCTGTCACAGCAATCATACCAACCAAGGTGCGGGTAAAGTTAAAGCCTTCGAGAACAAACATGCCCAGGAAGGAAATTAGGAGGAAGATGACAGCAGTAGCGTGAGCGATAGCGGCGAGAACACTGCCAAACTTTTTGCAGCACATGCTGAGGAGCGGACCCATACAGCAGGCCATGCCGAACATAGCAGCCAAGACACCTGCATTAACAGCGATGGGGGCAAAGGAGATGATAAGGAGACGGATCAAAGAGTCGGTTGCCTCGGGTTTGCCCTTGACAGTATCCTTCTGCTTGGCTTGCGCAACACCAGTTTGGGCATTGATGAATAAATACGGAAGAATCGTGACGACGGCAAGCATTAGGGGAGAAAATATCTCGCTGAAGAAGATGTTGGCAAAGGGGGCGCGGGGAACGTCCGCAGACATCTTAGCAGAGGGATCTCCCAGGGTCTTTCGCTTGTAGCCAGTAAGACGAGTTCTAGAGAGTCGGCAGTAGGAAATCCAAGACGAAGCATGGCTGCGAGAGTTACCACGGGATAACCATCGGAGATAATCTCGGTAGTCGATGAAGAAATCGGTCCATGCGAACTGGTGAGGATTGTACAAGAAAGGCGAGATGGTCAGGGCAAGAAGTGTGATCCAGAAATAGATCAACACACCCTTCCAGACAGTGAGAGTCGCGAAGAGAAGCATCATAAGTAAACGGGCGCCAAAGTAAATAGCTGGTCCGGCAAACCGAGAATACAAGACACCAAAGGGAATACGTGCAGTAGCGAAACCACGACCTGTACCAATGTATCGCGCACCGCCGAACGAGATATTCTGCTGCACAGAGTTCGCATAGATCTGACAGACAAAAACCTCGAACATGAGCGAGAGGGAGCAAAACTGCTTCATCAATCGGACGAAGGCGCGCCAGAAGCCACGCTCCATCAACTCCTGAACAATAAGAGGGATGAAAGAGAGGAACAAAACGAAGAGAATGGAAACGATACATCGGTAAATCCAGTCAGTGAGAGCATCGGTATTTGCACAACCAGTAGGGTAAAGAGGGTCAGTGTCGGGGACGTTTCGGTTGTACTCGCAAGGAACTGTTTCATGGCGGAGAGCTCCAAGGTTGACCATAGTAATCATGAACATCTGAACGGAGAACATGATGAACATGTTGTTCAGATGGAAACCAGGATGGGCATAGTAGAAGGACAAGAAACGATCGAGAGGAAGTTGAGTGCCAAGGTAATAGTACTCGCGGGATAAGAACTGTTCACCCATACCAGTACCAATCTTGGTTGTGAAGTTGAGCACGGAACCGAAACCCAAATCACGACCCTTACCACACTGGAAGTATTCACATTGCTTGATGCGTCCACCGCGAAGGATGGCAGTCATACCGGCGTAAATATCCTCGTTCAGATGAAGACCCTTCTGAGCCTTGGAGACACCACCACGAGTTGTCATGAAGATACCGTTCAGGAAATCGGGATGTCCGTAATGGAGTTTACCGCCGATTTGAGCCATGGTTCGAGCAAACAGAGTACCAAATGTCTGTTCCTTACCAGCGGCGATGTCACCAAGAATACCGATGTTCTCTGAGAAAATGTACTCTCGCATACCGAGAATGGCAACAGGGGAGTTAACATCGTTCTTGACACCGGGGGTGTAGGGGGAAACGTTGTCGGTCTTCATCTCCTCAAACTCGGCCAACACGCTGCGAATCTTGAGGCATTCTTCAAGGTAGTTGTCCTGGTTGGCATCGATAAGCTGGATGTACTCGCCACGGTAGAAGATGATGGAGTGGTTCTGGTTGTCTGACTTGCCATCACCAAGGATAGGGTTGCCAGAGAGTTGCACACGGAACTTAGGACGTCGCATGCCGTTCTCCATAACTTCAGAGTGACCGTCAATAAGAACAGAGTAGAGGCGGGGCTCTTCTCCTTCAGCAACCGGGGGTTCTTCGTCCAAATAAGCGATTTGAAGGTCGGGGTAGGCACGAAGCAAGAACTCGGCATTTTCCATCTCTTCCTTCTTGAACTTGGAGAATCGCTGCATAGAAACGACAATCTTGAACTTGCGGCGAGCCATGCGCTCGAGTTCACGTTCGAGCTTATCAGTGTTGCCTCCGAACATCTGAACAACCTCAGGGTTTTCGACACGGTAGAGAAGTTTGATAGCACGGCTGTAGTTCATGAAACCAGAGATAGTACGGTACAGAGTTTGGAAACGAAGAGAAGCCCAAATACGGGTACGAAGGGTGTACTCGGGTGCTGAAGACTTGAAACCAATGCAGTAGAAGGGAAGATCATCGATCTTGCTCTTGGCAGTATCCTTCTCATTCTTGTCGGTCTCACCGTTGTATTGGGAGGTCTCATCAGCCAGAATCTTGGTATCCTTGACGAAGCAGTCCCACTCATGGGGGTGCAACTGCTTGAGGTATTCCAGAAGAGTAACACGAGAGTAAGGCTCGTCCTCGCGAATGATCTCACGGAGAGAAAGAAGAATCTTCTCGCTGTAGTGAGGAATCATGACCGTAAAGGTAGGCATGTTGTCGACAGGCAAAGGCTCAGGGATAGGAGTCGAGAGAGATTGGGCAAAGAACGAAATTCGGCGTTCAGCTTCACTGTAGGCTGGGAAAAACTCCGTCTTGAAAGAGTGATCTTCTTGGGAAATGAAGAAAGTAGGTGCACGCAGAGTTCGCTTACCCTCCTGCTCAGAAGGAACCTGGTGGTAAAGAAGCTTCTGGACGTGCTCGATGGCCAGAAGATGCTCACGGTACATGGAAATAACAATGGCGTTCCAAATCTGTGAGACAAGAACTTTGGGTTTATACTTTATCTCCATGTCTGTGGTGGCCAGAACCTTGGAGTAAATACGCTTGGGAAGGCGAGAGAAGATGTTCCGCCAAGGTGTCCAGATGGAAGATCCGATATAGAACGATCGTGCAACCGAGAAGACGGTGTTCAGCAAGACGTACCAAAGGTAAGTATCCAGGAAGAAGAAGATAACATCGGTAAAGGCCATCAAAGCGAGGACAATAGTTGGGTGCCAGCGGCAAAGCGAGTTGCCGAGGAACGTTTTATCACCCAGGCAAGAGTCAACCTTCATGATATTCAAGTATCGGATAGGATCACGGAATGAGAGAATTAGGTAGGTGTACGAAACACCCATCTTGACACCAAATACTGCAGCCCAGAGACCATAAGACATTGCCATGTCATTGCCGCGGAGTCTCGGCCAGCTGGCGGTGAATGTCTGACTAGCAACATAGCGTCTGCTGTTGGTAGACAAGTAGCTGCCAAAAAGACCACCAAGGGGCATGATGGAAAAGAAGATGAAGGTGATGACAGCAATGATGAAGTGGACGATACCGATAGCAGTGTTAATCTTCTCGGGTCCAAGCTTTGGCAGCAAGAAGACTTTCACACCGGGGGCGACATTGAGAACGAGAATGAAGAGCAAAAAGAGTAATCGCTTAGTGAGATGTTGAGCACCAGCCCATCGACGAGGAACATACGCCCACTCTGCCAGGGTAGCAAGAACCTGGATAAGAGATGCAATCGCACCACCGAAACCGACAATAGAGAAAGACTTGGCGGTAGAGGGTGACTGGTTAACCTGCTGTTCGTATTTCGGTCCGACCAGAATACTAGGAGCGTTGTGAGAGGTATAGAACCAGAACATGGTCAAGTGGATAATCCAGATACGGTTGAAGTTGACGAGAAGATGGAACCAAGAGCGAGATTCTCTGTAAGTCTTGAAGAAGCACTTCTTCCAGTTGACATCCTTGAGCTTCAGGTATCGCTCAGCAGGAGGCACATCGACCAGCTTGCTCTTATCTTGAAGGACGATGCGGTCAATGCCTTCCGGGTACCAGAAGAGCTGGTTGCAATCATCATAACCAACGATGTTCTTGTGGTCACGCTCTCGTCGAACATAGACGCCGTCGGAAATCTCGTAACCTTGATCTCTCAGGTATTGGTAGAGAGGAGTAATAACGTTGTTAAGGTAAGTAAACTCCTCCACAGGTTCAACGAGCGCTTGGCAGGCGGGAGAGTTGAGATAATCATCCGCGCATTTGAAAATGAAGCACAAGCACTCAGGCATGAAACGAACTTGGTTGGCTTCACCCCAGCAGAGCAGGTAGAGTGCGATCTGACGAACACGATCATGCTGGGACATCTTGTTCATGCGAGTCTTCCAGCGGTACTCAGCAGCTTCTAGACTGTCATCGCCCTCAAGCTCCTGGAGAGTTTCAGCTTCGTTGGCCTCAGCATCCTTCTTCTTCTTCTTTCCACCCTTCTTCTTGCGCTTCAGGCCCTTGCCCTGTGCGTTGGAAAATCCGACAGCATCGTCAAGGTCGAGGTGAGCAGCAAAGTACCATTTGCGATAGTTGGCGTTGTCTCCACCAATGTAGTCGGCATGAAGCGAGAGAAGAGCCTGATTGGGAGTCATACGAGAGGCTCGAGAGTCGAGAAGAATCATCAGGTGATCATACATGTTGCGCATGCTGTCACGCTGAAAACCAAACTTGGAGGTCAAGTCGAGGAAAATGTCCTCAATTTCTTCCTTGGACAATGGGATTTGGGCGTCAGAGGTCCAGGCTGGATAGGGCTCTCGAGATCGCTGGCCAGCAGGGAGAACATTTCCGTAGTCCATGCCATAGTTTGGAGTCGATGCACCTGAAGAACGGTTGCCGCCATAGGAAATTTGCGAGGAAGGAGGTCGGTAGCCACGTTGTCCATCGTTATAGCTATTATAACGCTCATCGCCACGGCCGTAGTAATCCATCTCAGCAGCGCGAGCCATATCCGATCTCATTGTGAAGTCGCTAAAGGTTTCGGAATCTTCCTCAGAGCCATGGCGACCTCCCTGGCCTTGGTAACCACGGTCGTAGTCCTGATCATAGTAACCGCCTTGGCCATTGTCATAGTAGCCGTCTTGGTATTGATCGTGGCCGTCGTAATAGCCTCCATCGTGCTGGTAGGGGTTATTGGGATCGGCGTTGTAGTAACCACTATCACTGGGTTAGCGAAGCGTCTTCTAGCAAGAGATATTTGGTACTCACGATTCATCGTAGTAGCCATCTTGGTTATTATTGTTGTGGCCACGGTTATCGTAGCCTTGATCGTAGTACTGATCGTCTTGGTAGTAGGAGTCAGTGTTTCCACCATGTTGTTGGTTGCCTCCCTGTTGATGGCCATAACCATCATCGTACTGGTCGCGTTGACCACCGCCTGGATATCCCGACATGTTGCTTAAATGAATTATCTGCAGAGAAATAATGTGAGCTGTCGTCCTTGGAGATCATGCCTGTGTCATTATTGATATAGCGCGGAGACGTCATCTGTTGATGTAAAGCAAGATGGACGCAGCACAGGGTACAAGTGAATGGCTAGTCAGACAAGCGCAACTCACCTAGTAGGTACACATGTGGATGACCAGCGAGCGTGATTGCGAATCAAGATCAAGCGGGAGAACAAGCGTGGCCGGCACTGCAAGATATTGATTGACCGTTGTCGAAGAATCGTCAAAAAGGCCGAACGGGCAGTGGCTTGGCCTGGAAAGAAAGGCCTATAAGTTATGCGATTCGGCGTCGTTTCGAAGTCAAGAAGATAAATCAATCACCAAGAGTGATTCACCGGCTTGAAAAGAAATCGTCGTCGTCGAAGGGCGAGACAAAGCGATTTGGCGAAGCCGTAAAACGAGTGTCGGCAATGCTTAATGCAAAGAACAGCAAAGGGGAGAAGACGAGGGTTGGTTTTTGGTGGTTTGAGTTCTAACCTGCACAGGCAGGGAGAGAAACACTGTGTGTCTCGGCGCCGGGTTATCCAGGGCGAAAGTTAGGGGGTGGAGAATGGCAAGGGTGTGTCTGTAAGATAACAGGGGAACCACCTCGAATGATGGATGGATGGATCAATGGAAAGAAGTTTCCAAATATGCAGAGGCGTGATATATATTATTGGAAGTGTGAATTTTCTGCGACGGAAAAAAACATGAGAGGGGAAGAAAGAAGAAATCAAGACTTGAGTGATAAAAAAATAAAAAATAAAAAAGGCTTGAATGTTTTGATTTCACTAGTAGACACAGACACGTACCTACGTACAAAACGTGGGAGTGAGGATGGAAGGGACGGGAAACAAAAACACCACTTCAGTGCTGCACAACAGAAGGGAGCAACAATGCACCCAATCCATGAGCAGTAACAGAAGGGAGGCTTTGAGGAAGCTCGCGTCTCCATTTTTAGTCGCTTCAACGAATAAGCTACAATCCTCAGCATGGCCAAGAGCATCTCTTTACTCGAAAAGTGGGTCATTGGCTACAAAACGTTGTTGGCTCTTCTCAGTTACAGGGCGTGATACCCGCTAAGCTCGAAGTTCACAGCGGCAAGACCGCTGAAACTCAATTCGATTCAGAGGTACAACCGTCCATCTTTCCAACATTAAGCATTATTAGGTTCCCAGTTCTACTCCGTAGAATCTCTCCGTGCATCTCATTGCAGCCATCGTGATGCGCTGTTCCTAACAGTGGATCGTCCGGGCCGTTTCCAGGTCGTCTCCTTTCGTTCCTTGCTTTCCTCTCGATAGACCCATCCATCCCATCCCATCAGAGAGGTCCATCGCCTCTAAAAAGCTGGCCCGCGCCCGCGACTCGCAGTGCAAACCAGGGGCATTGGCCAGGAGTGCCAGGAGATACGAGCCTTGATTGGTGGTTGCAAGGGGGTGGTTGGGTCTTTGTCTCTGGAGGGGGTTGGCCAGTTTGGATGATTGAGAGAATGGCAAGCGGATTCCTCGGATGGGTGCTGGAGTTCGACATTCTCCACTAGAGTACTTGTGTGATACTTGTTGGTCCAATATCTCAGCTGGCATTGTTCTGCTAACATTCCGCTGCAAGCCGCTCCCTTCTGGGGCCTCGCTTGCATGAGTTTCCATGAGGCGGAACCTTCTAAAAGCTCGTACCATTAAAGTATCGACCAGAAATAGCCAGCCACGCGTCTCCATTGGTACGGAGTCATTCCTTTGCGGGACTGACAGTGCTTGCTGCAAATCGGGTTTTTGGATGAAGCCTCAAAGACCCACTGAGGGAGACCAGCGCCCCTGAACGGCGCATCCGAAGCTCGAGTCAATTTCTTTCTGTGGCCCGGAGTTATGGTTGGCAATGCCTCCGTTGATACGTATGCTTTAACAGAAAGGTTATCTAAATGAGAAGCATAACACCTGAGACACAAAGGCCACCAGGCTTTTGTTTTTGCCTCAAGCATGTGGTTGGCTTGGTTGTGTTACAGCGGCATTATCCAAGGTTGCAATTGGTCACCCAAGGTTAATTCAACAAGTGGCTGAGTTACTGATAGTTCCCCACGACGATATCAAGGCAGAGAATGCATTAATCAAGGAAATCCCATGTGCGTCTGCAGATGCTCAATGGTTTTCATGTTTGAGATTAACTAGCAACCAAGCTGTTATCAAACTACACGTGTCTATACCTGCAAGCTGCTGGTTCCCGTCACGGCTGGGGCCATAGCCGTAAGTGAGGACTTCGAGAAGCTTCAGCTGGTTCGTCGAATCTTTAGGCGAGGGGAACTTGAACTGCTGCGTAACCTTGTCTTCGAAGTGAAGATGCATGTACCCTTGATCTTCACTAGCAAATGATGGTTGGCGCCTCGATTCAATGCTTGCTCGCGTTTATGCTTCCGCTTATCCCAACACCTATCGAATAAGAATAGGTTCACTACCTGGCTTTCTTCGGTTTTTGATGTCATTCTAATGCTAATCTTCATTGAAATTGTTTCAGCCTTAAGATGCAATCTCGATTGTTATATCGGTAATTACAGAGTAGGCAGAGGGGCATTGGTAAGCAATAACGTTCAAAAATTGAGGAGAAAAGTCCGTGGATGGATCCATTATGCAGGAACAGAACTTGCATCACGCATTTTCGTGTGCGCGAGGACGACTGCAACGAAAACGAATTCTTCACAGTTCACACGAGATAGTATGCAGCATGTAATTAAAAAGGAGGTTCCGTAAAAAGAAATAGCCGATGCCAACACAACCATTTAGCTCATGTTCTTTCCCGTTGTAACACTGCCACAACGAGCTCTCTCTTTTTAATCCCGTCCCGTCAGCAGTATAATTACAATCGATGACGACGCTGTACGCGGCCTATGTGATACGCCGCTCCAGATAGTACAGAGCTCCCTTGCAAGGTTGTCCCTGGTAAACCTCAGACACCAACAGGATCCCACACGATCATCGATCCCCCAAATTCTAAACCTATACAAAACTGTGATTCACCTTAAATTTTTTCTCTCAATTCTCCCATCGGTTGTACTACAGGATTAACTTTTGCAGTTAGTCCAATTTCCCAATCCCAATCTGGTTCAACGGGCCCGTGTCCACCACGCTAGAAAGCAATCGTCTTACTGAGACTGGTTTAATGGTGAGAATTCTTATGGGAACTGCTCCGAAATATCCAAGTTTCTGTTGTCAGAGATAAGCTGGCGTCCCGCCACCCGTTGACTAGCAGTAGCTGGGACGAAATTGGTTGTGCTTCTGTATGCCTCATAGAGGTGATGCTTGTATTGCTTGATATCGGCGATAAACCGTGATTGACCTGCAGTTTGAATCAATAAACATGATAATCCTGGCCGTAGATGACCATCAGCAATGTGACACGGCAACACGGCTGCTGTACTGAGCCAATTAATAATGATCTATCGACAATCGTTTGCTGATCACCGCATGGAGCAGTATCATTGACCAGCCGGCCAAAATGATAAGCACATTTTTGGCGGAGACTGAAAATGGCCACCTCCTTTTTCATGTCTCACCCATCAACGCTTCAAAGAGTCCGAGAATGGAGTCGCGTCAAGTTCGTTAGTTAGCCTCGCACCAGTTTACTTCTTCGTCATGGCTTCCACTCTTCGGCTGAATACATCATATAATCTGTTTAATTAATTAACACTACGTCATGGTTCTGTCGGCGGACATGTTACAGACCCAAAGCCGAGTTTCAAAAAGTAGAAAACCATGTCAAACCGGACCTAGGTAGAATAAAACTCATGCTATGGTAAAAGTGTTGGTTTCTCAGGGGTTAACCTATACTCGTTCACCTCTCAACGAACGGCATCAAGAATTTGCCAAGGGACTACAACACAAGCGAGCCCCAAAAATAACCATATCAACCTTTCTCCCGCTCCTCCGGCTCGGGTTTCTATCGTACCGATAACAGCTTCGTTACTAGCCTCCTGTTCTAGAAATACGGACGACAGCGCTTAGTCACTTCGACACTTGTAAGAACGAAGTATCTCAAATTACCAGTTATATCTTGCACAATCTCTTTTTTTTTTTTTAAAAAAAAAAAAAAAAAACTCAACGTGAGCCCATGTTTTCGATGTTCCATATCCCAATCAAGTTTGATTGGTGTCACGTGTACTCGCGATGTCACATTCCAATATGGAGCCGTTGCTGTGCCAACGCTGCGGCTCTTTACTTTGAGTTCCAAACCTTCGCCAGATCTATAGAGATTCAAGATTTACTGCAGCCATTCTGTATTCAAGCTTGACCGTTTTATGCCACAAAGTTTATCGTCACCAGGTCATCGCATACCTAACTAAACATCACTTAACGAAAAATAGAATTCTACCTCCCCGCATGCCATTGACGACGCAACAAACACCCTCGACCAGCATATGCCATAGCTCAAGCCTCTTCTCCTGCGACTCAACATCTCCACCATGGCAAGACTAGCAGATATCTGTCCCTCCAGCGACGATGAACTGCCTGATCTAAAAACACTAATCCGGAAATCAAGCACGCAAGCAACAAAACAGACAATCAAGCCGGTGTCTTCAACTAGCAAATCTACGATTTTCAAGGCCACATCCAATTCTGAAACTCGGCGTGTGCGACGCCTCGGAGAGTCAAATCAAGCCACACCCAACCCGCTCTTTCAGAAATGGAATTCGGAAGAACAAGAAAGCACAAGAGGGAGTCGAAGGAGCAAGGCAAGGACTGCAAGTTACGAGAAGAAGCCATCACGACAAACGACCCCAGAGGACGGTCATCCTTCAAACTCAGAATCGAGTTTTGGTTCTGAAACTGAGACGGAAATGCCACAGTCTCGTCAACAGCCGAGAAGGAAAAGAAACCAGAGGGCTGTGAAGGATTCTGATGATGAAAGCGACAAAGACCATGAATCTGAAAAGGAAACAATATTGACGAGGGTTCGAAGGCTTCAGAAAACAAAAACAAGTGCTGTGTCAATACCTGCTCTAGACACTGCAGAGGAAATACCACCAATTCCTTCAGGGAAGTCAAGGGCATTGCTATTCGCTCGTGAGATTGATAGTGATGCCGAGAGCGAAGGTAGTCAAGAGGAGGATATAACAGAAGAGCCAAGCGCTTATCAAACTGCAGAAGAATATTCTGACTCTACTTCAGAGCTGGGCTGGTTGAATGACTCTCCTGATCTCCCGACAAGAAAAGGGGTAAGATCGTTTAGTAGCCAGTCATCAAAAACCATTGGCACCAAGGACCGTGTACCATCGATCAAAAATGCTCCGACACTTCGACCAAAAACTTCTGCGGATACTAATAATGGAAAGATCTGCGATGTCACAAAGAGGACTGCCTCGAGCAAAGAGGTTACTGCGTCAAGGAAGACTAGCCAAAGTGGACATGGACATGCTTCAGGGGCGACCACCGCCTCGGATCTCGCAGACACACTGTCCAAGCTGCGGCTTAAGCTTGAAGACTTTTCGGACGAGGAAAGCAAACTATCGAAGAAGGATGAGTTCACTACACCGCCCAGTACTCCTCCCAAAGCAACCAAGCCTAGAGGACTTGCATCTCCAAGCAAGAAGATACATATCCCCAAAACGCCTCATCGACCAAGTATGGATGCTTTTTGGAACCAAGATTTTGTCAACGACTGGAACGACCAGCATTCTCCACGCAAGCTCATCCTGCCTCCTGTCACCAAGAGCCCCAGTAAGATGAGTCCGAAGAAGGAGCCCAAAAAGGAGACCAAGAAGTCATTCGATGCTAGAAAACATGCGCTGGCTGAGAGCTTCCTATCTGAACTCGATCGAGAGATCACGCATGGTAAAATCGCTAAACTTGCCGAGTCTACAGGCGGTGTCAAGCTGGTGTGGACAAAAACGCTCAATACAACTGCTGGACGAGCAAGCTGGCGCCGTGAGACTATTCGGCCGGGACGCAAGGAGGACGCCGCTGAAGTCGAAGTGATATACAGACACCACGCATCGATTGAACTCGCCGAGAAGGTTATTGATGATGACAATCGCCTACTCAATGTCATGGCACACGAGTTTTGTCATCTCGCCAACTTCATGATTAGTGGTATAACAACAAACCCTCACGGCCGAGAGTTCAAGGCTTGGGCGGCGAAGTGCTCAGCTAAGTTCGGTGATCGCGGCATCGAGGTAACGACCAAACACACGTATGAGATCGATTTCAAGTACGTCTGGGAATGTGAAGAGTGCGGGGCCGAGTTCAAGCGGCACTCAAAGAGTATCGATCCTCAGAGACATCGATGTGGAAGTTGCAAGGGGCTTTTGAAGCAGACGAAGCCAGCACCAAGAGGAGTAGCAGCAGGCAAAGCACCGAGTCGATACCAGGTGTTTGTCAAAGAGCAGATGGCTGTTGTGAGGGGGGAGAACCCTGGTAGTCCTCAGAAGGTGGTTATGAAGCTCATTGCAGAGAAGTGGGCGAAGCAAGAGGGTAGCAAGACCGGGAGCAAACTGGCTAGCAAGTTGGGAGTCCAGAATGTTGTTGACAAGATGGTTGATCTAACTATTGAGGCTGAAGCATAGATAGGAGTTTGTTGGAGTATACCCATTCAATATTACCGTGCCCATGTATGTGTCAACACAAACTCTTTCATGCGCCTTCAGCCAATATATAAAGCTCTTCTGTGCCATAAATCGGACCATGAGGTCTCAAATATCTGCATATACTTATCCTTTAGTTGTTCGAGATACTAGATGCATTACTCTCATAAAGTGCTCCTTGGTTACCCTATATGTCGACCAGGCAAACTTTCAAGAAACTCACTAGTCAAGTCGAGAGTTTATGAACAGCTAGTGATCATCTTGAGTTCGAGAGTCTTCCTGCCAGAATAATGCTCAAACACTAGATGAGCTTCTTAAGTTTCCCGGGTTTTCTTTCAACCTAGCTTCATAAACCCGTCATGACCTCTTACACCTTTGCCTCCAGTATGTCCACAAGTGTACTCTTTTCTATATGCCACAAAGCGAAATCCATAATTGTGTATTTATCCATCGACAAAGAAAATACGTCATAAGTCGTGGTGATCATCTCATGATATCCTAGCTCTTTCCACTTCACAAATCCTGCACTGAATGGCCCTTCAGTTCCATACCGAACAATCCCCTTTGCTTTCAAGATTCACCGAAAAGACTCCAGTCCTTGATTTTGAACGTTGACCAGATGGTCGCGGAATATTCAACGGCATCACCAATCAGCTTGCCCTGACGTCCCAGCTCAAGGTCAACCTCGGACTCATCGTACTCGCCCTTGATATGCGGTACATTAATGGTGATAAGAATATCGGTCTTGGCCTTCTCGAGTCGCAGAAGGGTCAGAATGATCGCTGTGAAGTCGGGCGCAGATGTTGAGTCGCGAGACTGGTTCACACGAGGAGTCTGAGTGGAAATGAGTGTGTAGGCGGGAGTCCCGGGCCTGCAGGATTAGTAATTGTCACTATGAAAAATGAACAATGAGAAACATACTCTAGGTTCGAGAATTCGGTCTCGGCAGTGTTCCAGATCTTGACGGTATCGATATCCGATCCAACCATATCTTCGAGATGCGTTGTCATAGCACGGCCATCAACTTCGGGGCCTGAGCCAGAGCCCCCAACGCGCTCGGTGATGTCGAAGATGATGCTAGTGAATCCATCCTGATCTATCCAGACTTCTTGGTTATCGGGAACTTGTCGTAATTTGCTATAGCGCATACAGTCAGCACAGGGAGAGGTTTAGGCGCAAAGGGAACTGAGCACGAACCTGACGTCGGCGAACTTGGCGGGCAGGTCGCAAGTAATGGCGCCGCCAAAAAGAGGCGTGTTGATGTACTCGGGCATGCTGATCGAGTGGATTTGATGGTTATATATGGTTCGTATTGGAGGTTTGTCGCAAATTTAGGATGTCGATCGGATTATGTAGCTGTAGAAGAGTCGGCGGCGAAAGTTGGAGTATATATGCTTTTGAGGGTCAAGCTCGTGACTTGTACGGGTACTGGCTGGAACAGCAAATCTTGGCAAAAGTGCTACAAGGTAGAAATCGGGCGCCTGAAAGTGGGCGAAGAGTGATGGATCATGGGTTGGTACGGTTATGCCTTGGGAGCACAGTCAGTTCTACTTGGGTTTGGAGGGGCTGAGGTGACCCCGCCGAGATGAGGATGACGTAAAAATCAAGGCGCAGAAGCCTCACAGAACAACACATGCAAGAGCTGTTAAAATGACCAAAAAGAGCCCTATTAGGCTTAGAAAATTAGAAAAACGAGAGGAGTGCCTCTATACTATATTATTATAAGGAAATAAATTAAAAAAAATAGCAAAAATCAAAATTCGAATCTAGAGTCTCTAGATGAATGGTTTCCAAAGATTAAGTGAATGGAGTCTGTTGGGCCAATCCCACGGTCACATCTGGTAAAAGGCAAGAGGTGAGTTCGATGGGAGGTCCCACTCCGAGAGAAAGCTTTGTAATTAGGACTTATATACTCCCATATGTACAGCAATGGCCAATCATACCTCAGCCCAATTGCCCCTCAGAGCTCCAAGCTGCACCTCCCTCAGTGTTACGACATATAATACTTTGATCCTTCAATTGATAATTGAACTGACCTCTTCGTTTTTCCTTTTCACTTTCCTCATCTACAAAATCTGGAATAAACAACAAAATGGCCTCCTGCATTTTCTGTCGCATCATCAAGGGTAAGAGATGGGGAGAAGCACGAGATGATTGAGTGGGCGGGGAGATGCTGAGGGGAGAGTATGTTGCGGGTGTTCATCAGCTTTTGCCTTAATTCTAGTCGTCATGATAACTGACTTGAATACCAATTAGGTGATATTCCCTCGTTCAAGCTATTCGAGAGTGACAAGACTCTTGCTTTCCTCGATATTGGTCCTCTCAGCAAGGGTCACGCCGTATGTTCTCAACAGCTCACGTCATGAACCCACTGAGACTATATAGCTTGTCATTCCCAAGTACCACGGTGCTAAGCTGGCCGATATTCCTGACGATCACCTCAGCGAGATTCTGGTCAGTAGTCTAGTATCCGAGATCAATGTTCAGCCTCTAATGCGGCTTTTAGCCTGTTGTCAAGAAGATTGTCAATGCGACTGGTGCCATTGATTACAACATCCTCCAGAACAATGGCCGTATTGCTCACCAAGAAGTTGACCACGTAAGTATATACACTTCTCTCTAAAACACAAAGCTCACACAATCCCAGGTTCACTTCCACATGGTAAGAAGATCAACCGGATATCGTTGAGCTACAACTAACTGTACACAGATCCCTAAGCCCAACGAGACTGAGGGCCTGGGCGTCAAATGGCCTACAAAGCCAGCTGATATGGAGCAGCTCAAGGCTTACTGCGAGGAGCTCAAGTCCAAGATCTAAAGGCCGCGGAATATGCATGTTGGACTGTCCAATTGGGACCTTGGTTCATGGAGCCCTTCTAGTATTATTGTCCGGTTACCAGGTATCATCCTGCGCACGCCAAATCAACCTGATTATCTACAACCCAAGTCCCTTTTTTGCTTCTTACGTCTAGTCTAGGTCATCAGCAGAAGTGCTGGCTCCTGCAGCAACCGGTGGCTTGAGGGAGTACCAATCAGTCTTGCCATCACTCTGAATCGCACCCTGTCTGTCGTAGAGTGTTCGTGCTCGGACGTATGGGTCGAGATTCCAGTAATCCTCCTTGAGAAGCTTGGCAATCTTCTCGCGCTCAGACTTGATCTGCTTGCCTTGGTCACCCTCAGGATGGCGAATCCATTCCCTAGTTGCATGCTCAAATTTCTTGACCAACTCTTCGCGATCAGTCAAGAGGCGATCCCGGGTTTGCGTATCCTTCATCTTGTCATTTTCGCCAGCAATAGGCTCGATGTATTTGTATTCCCAGTTCTCATCGCCCTCAAGCTCCTTGATCAGGTGGTCTGGAGCAATGAACTCCTCGAGTTCGGCTCGGTTGTTGGTGAAGTGAACCTTGGCCGCTACAACAGGATCAAGCCAGCCACGAATGACCTTCCATATACCTAAATACCAGTCAGTTTTGTTTTTTGTGTAAGTTCAGTAACATACCTTGGAAAAGCCAGGGAGCCTTGTGCACCAGAACAGCACCTAGCGACTCGGGATAGTTGGCCTCGAAGCACTTGATCATAAACTTGACAGGTGTGTAGTCCATGTTGGCCATAGAGAAGCCGGTCATGTCGAAAACAATGCACTGCGTTCGTATGTCAGTGTTTGCTCTGGGATGTATACCAGAAGCACTTACCGCAGTGTCAATAGGTGGCTGGAGGGTCATGCGAGCTGTCTCAATGATATAGACTGTGTACTTTTCCAGACTTTCTTCGCACTCTTGTCCAGCCCTGTGCAGGCGAACTCGAACGACGCAAATCGGTCGGCCTTGCTTGTCGGTGCCGTGTAAGAAACTCTTGCCCATTCGGAGCTGCTTCATCATATCGGCACTGACTTGCTTAGTAGGAGAGTCGGTCTTCTCGTCCTCAATCGCAACAGCATCCCCATTCTTCATGATATCAGAATCGACCTTCATGTCGTTATGTCTCCAGTGCATAGTGGATACCAACATGACAAGGGCCTTTTCAACATCCCATTTTCGTGCTCGGAGGAAACGGAGAACAAGGGCATCAGGGTGATCGTGCTTCACCATAGTCCATATAGTATGGCGAATAGTCTCAGGCGACTCATTGGCCAGAGTCTCATGAAATTGCTTGGTCTCATTATACTTATCCTCTTCAGCGGATGCCTCAGTTGGTGTCGAAGTACCCGACTTGCCCTTCTTAAACATACCAAATCCTCGCTTCTTCTTAGGATCGGCCTCTGCTGGATTGGCCTCCTCCTTTTGGGGTAGGAGGCTAGCACCAGAGCTCTCCTCATCGGCCACGCCAGTGAGTTGGAAGATAGCAGTCCATAGCTTGCGGAGCTTTTCCTCTTGCTCAGGGGTCAGGTTCCCTGGGCGTCCAGGGGGTACTTGAAAAGACATAATCTCGATTTCTTCTTCGATGTCTTCTGGTGATGTTTGGTTAGTGGGGCTTCCTGCAGGCCAAGCTGATACAGCAAGAAAAGTCGCAATAACTGTGGCGATTACAACAATTGAGTAAAGCGAATTGGCCTCGAGGTGAAGTTTGCTACTTGGATTTGAGCCGGGTTTGCTGTATGACCTCCAGGTGATGGCAATGGAGTGAGTGAGGTTCTTCGATATAGCGGAATGAGTCCCTGGGCCCGTAAGATGTCTGGCAGAAGCGATACTCCTAACAGATACAGGGGTTGTCCGTGGCTCGGTAAGGGGTAACCTCAGTAAGCTAGAGGAAAGGACAGATGAGCGTCGCCGAAGGTGGCGCGAAAGTGGCTGAGAGGAGTAGGAGTTAAGAGGGCGGTACGAGCATAAATTCCGTCCCAGTTGAGTCCTCATAGGTGAAGGGTGAGAAGAATATGTCAGATTCGCAAACGCGTACACATACGCCGCAAAACTAGGTAGGGAAATCAATGTCGTCGTTTATGGGATTTTTAGAATGCGGGACACCCCTTCTTGGCGTCGTATTGGCTCCACCGATCCTCGAAACTTTGCAGTGCAAGCAAGAGCAATCCCACTGACAGGCCTCAAGGAGCGATAATGAAGATGTAAGTGCCAGTTTTTACATGAGATGGTACGAGTGTAATAAAAGAAAAAAATACCTGTTGATGCTGAAGGTGTGTTCGGAACTTGCAAGACTCCGGCCTCCGCGGATGGAGAGTGGATGGATCAGATATTGACGTAGGGCATCTGTTAGTGTCCGGAGTACTCGGGAACAAAGACTGGAGGCCTATTGATGTTGTGGTGATATCACGCAGCTCAAAGCCCATTTCGAATTTCGGTATGCGACAAAACTGCTAGAACACCAATTTCACCCGACAGAGAGCTTATATATAAAATCCCTATAATGATTGACGATACTGATTGGAATTGCTCCGGGAACAAATGTGAGAGTGGCTGTGCTCTACCCGACAGGTCTGGCTAACAGCTTAAACTCAGAGAAGTCTTGGGACATTCGATAGTCAAGGATGCTCCCATGGCCTCGTAGACGATGTGAAATGAATGGTCCTGACATAATATTGTCCCTGGTTATAATCTCCCTATCATGGGCTTCACTTTCTCCGATTTTCGTCTCATATCGTAAGGTATGTCGTAGACACGAAAGCCCCTGGATGAGAGATGGCTCACGCTACATGTCGAATATTGTGACACCAAAGAGCTAGGACTCATAATTCTCTACAACGCCCGATGTATGATGGGTATATTCAATTCGTGCTCAAGACGAAATGTGCATGGAATTATCAATCATTTGATATCAAAATAAGCCAAAGTATAAAATACCAATAATACTATCTGCATAATACCGTAGAAGCGTCGTGGGGAAAAGCCACACTGACTGGTAGCCACATCTTGAAACTAATTGCGGGGGCGCCACAACAGAGATGATTGTTGACTTTCCCACACTTCAACTTCAGATCGCGAACTCGAATCTATGAATCGCATTACCAGCACTCCGAGCCACGAATAACGAAATAACAGAAAAACGGAGAAACGGAGGAGAGGGATATTACCAACACTGCTAAAATGTCCACTACACCTCCCGACCCTAGCAAACGCTCCAACTCTCGTTCTCGAACGTCACGACCTACCACCCCACTACGACCTTCGTCGCGATCATCCTTCCGCGAGTCTGCACGAGGTGCTGGGGAACACGATGCGCCATTTCCGTTGAATGCATTCGAACCAGCTTTTGCTGAGCTTTCCGATGCCATGGCCGACCTCGAAGCGAATATGATGCACTTCCAGCTTATGCACGAGAGCTTAGCGAGATTCAGCGAATCGTTTGCAAGCTTCCTTTACGGCCTGAACATGAATGCCTTTTGTGTTGATTTCCCAGAGGTATGTCTATTGAACTTATCTGTATTAGATATACATGATGTGATTCTAAAGTCGATTCTCTCAGGGACCTGTTCCAGAATCTTTCCGCAGAGAGAGAACTCAACCAGAACAACCGGCCGTGACACCCTCAAAATCAGAAGCTGATGCGGAGATGACATTCATGTAAGTTCTTCTCAGAATTGTTCCTCGCCCCTTCTAACATGACTCCAGGACAACCGATACGTCCTTTGTCGAGAATCCACCTACAACCACCAAATCCTCCAAATTCACAACACCAGAGCCTCCGAAACGGCAGTCACGCCTCCCTGCAGCTCCAGGTCGAGGAACATCGTCTAGAGGAAGATCGACCCGTGGCGTTGGACGTGGTCGGCCTAGTGGCTTGGCCAGAGCGCGCGGCCGTGGTGTCAGGTGAATATGATTCAGATATCAACAAGAGTATTCCAAAACGCCATTTGCAATGCCACAAAAACCAAGCCCAGCTCCGATGCGCCTTCGGATTTTCCATCCCCCACTTTAGCGTGATATCAAGAATTTTGTTGTCGGATTAGATCTAAGCGTCCATGGCCATGTCGTGGTCTGTGTCGGCAAATGTGCGCTTTCGGTCGCCGTTATCTGTTCGCAAGCCGACAGCGGCTTCGGCCTCCTTCTGAGTGTACGGTCCTTCGGCGATCTGCTTGAGTCTATTAAGAAATTAGTACACACTAGAATAGGCAAATAGATACCCATTAAGCTAATGTATGCCATACCTTCGCTTGTGAGGCTTTCCTTTTTGATGCGACACCAGAGTAGCATCCGTCTCGAACCACTTGGAGCATTCAACACAATAGTGACGACCGAGACCTGGAAGATCCTCAGCAGCCTTGGTGTCCATGAATTGCTTCAGGTGCTTGGGCGACATCATGTCGGCCTTGACCTGGTCGACATCTCGAGTCTTGCGTCTTGTCTTGGTAATTGTTCGCTTATTTGTGACACCCATATTTGCGGTAGCTTGAAAGGATGCGGTGCTTGGCGTGTGCTGTTCGAGATTGTAATATTGGTATCCTCAATGCTTCAAGCTAGATGGTGGAGGTTGCGATTTTCAAAAAAAAAGTCCTGGTGGGGCTGACTAGATAAGGCGATAAAGGCGGATGCGGGGCATCACAGCCACATGGATTTGGGCTTTTGTCTTGACCATTTCGAGTCATGATAAAAACACGGACATTGACTGTCATCCACAAAGATCCCGAGCAATTCTGAGCATCGAAGTCATACGGAAAAAAAGCCCCTTACTATGGAACTCCCCTAAAAGTAACTTGTAATGTTCTAATGCCACGTAGCAGCGTTTCGATTGTTGGAAGCACGGTGATAAGTGCAAGTCAGAACACCATTTATATATAGATTGCAGAAAAGAATTATGACCAACTGTAGGATTTCCGTTCTGTGTCTCTTAGTATTGATTTTGGGGCGTTGTTATGCTTTTATAGATACGTCACATGGTCTATTAGCTTTATATTAGAGCTATCACAGGCAAGAACATGGACACAACTCTTAACTTCTGCTCCCCTGTACATTACTAGCGGTAGGTTGACTTTTGGAATTATTCTGCAACATGGTTTTAAGAGAACACGATAAACCCTGAGCCCTTGAAAATTGATATGTACCTGTCACATGCCCAGCCTCCAGGCTTGTCAAGACATGATATGGGAATTGGCCGGGCTTGGTGACACCCGGCGGATAGCGGGTCTGGGGTCGCCGGCTCCGGGAACAGGATCGGCAAAGAGCAAGTTAAACTTCAAGTCCAAAGGAACGAGAACAATGAGGCTTGCACGGTTGGATGGACGCCTGCATTGCCGTCTGCGCTGTGGGCTATTATTGTGGTGATCGGCTGCCAGTGGGAGGGCTCCATCAATACTGTGGGTAAGAACACAGGGAGTTCATCATGATGCGGCTTAAAGGTGGAAAATTGAATATCATCGACTCCAAGAATGGGTATTAGGATTATAATCGTCTCAGTTGCCATTGGATAATAAACATGAACTGGGCGGTCTGCGGCATGACATTTGGCAGAACCACAATTGGGGTGTGTGTACAAGGACACAAGGGGTTGGGTTTGGTGAATGCTTCAAAATTCCCCTCATTCAAGAACTACCCCAAATTCCCTCAACTGTTCACAGATGAAAATTGAATTCCGAAAAAGAGTGTTTGAAGCAAAAAATTGATCGGTGACCGAGCATCACGACCTCGGAGTATCGCATGTGCGAAGGGATATATCCGTTCAGCGGCGACCGAAGGTAAAGCCGCTGGCCCGAGGAAGAATTGCGATCAAACCCTGTGAAGCGAGTCAGAATTTTGGCCAACCAGAGATCATCTTTTGTCATTGTTTGAGAGGTTCCGGGGCATGATGGACGCCTAGACCGTTTCGGGGCCCACGATGCGGAAATTACATCATGGTCCGGGGCTCACGCCGTAACGGGTGCCCGCAAGACCGAGGTAACAGCAGCTGCCTCGCAGCCAGAGGAAAAAAAGAGAATCAAATCGTGGCTTCTATAGGGACGATGAATTCTATGAGATGAGAATGATGTTAACAGTATAGTAATATATATATATATATAAGAACACTGATGTCCTGTGAGGATTTATTGAAGCTTTATTGACAGTCATCTTGTAACAATTTAAATCCAAGAAATACATAAACTTTACGTCTGTTTCTTCATTGAGCTAAAATATAAAACCCAATTGCTGCATTAACCCAGATAAACACATGACCGGCTGAAGAGCATAAAAATCCTTACCTGCTCGGCAGCATTCCCCCACCTTCTTCCTTCAACCCACCCGAAAAGCTTCAACTTCTTCAGTTGAACATTCGCAATTACCCTTCAAGCAAACATCGAGTCAATTATCGACCGATATTGGGTCGTAAGTCAAGCACCATACTGACTGTCGTCTTTAATCGCTCTCGCTCACAAGGGTCCATCACAGCACTATAGTCGCAATGCTTGCTACACGCCAGGTTCTGGGCAACATGTCCCGGAGCCGCGCCCTTGCTGGCGCCGCCTCTGGCTTCCGCCGCATGGCCACAGTCTCAGACAACCCTCTGGACAAGAAGGTAAGCTTCACACTGCTCGATTGTCATCTCTTGATTCCATGACTCAAAGCTTGGTCCCTCCTCTCGTGCTCTGTCATTCAGGCGCCAAAACGTCATGGCGCATTGGCCAGTTCGGCTGCCATTCCACCGGCAAAGCCGAGACCCTAACTGCGCAACTGGCAGCTCAATGGTAACAAGAGAATATGAAACCAATTCATGGAATCAGAAATACGCAAGACATGAGATTTGGGAAGAACAATTGGGCTAACCTGCTTCGCTATGTAGGTCCGACAGAACAACTGGGAGGAGGGTAACTACATCAACTACAAGAAGATGTCCGAGAACCTCGACATCGTTCGTGCTCGCCTGAACCGACCTCTGGCCTACGCCGAGAAGATTCTGTACTCTCACTTGGACGACCCTCACGGCCAGGATATCCAACGTGGCAAGAGCTACCTCAAGCTGCGACCTGACCGTGTTGCTTGCCAGGATGCCACCGCCCAGATGGCTATCCTTCAGTTCATGTCCGCTGGTATGGACAAGGTTGCCAACCCCACCACTGTCCACTGTGATCACTTGATCGAGGCCCAAGTTGGTGGTGCCAAGGATCTTGCCCGCGCTATTGACATCAACAAGGAGGTCTACAACTTTCTTTCTACTGCCTGTGCCAAATACGATATCGGTTTCTGGAAGCCCGGCTCTGGTATCATTCACCAGATTCTTCTCGAGAACTACTGCTTCCCTGGTGGTCTTCTTATCGGTACTGATTCTCACACTGTCAACGGTGGTGGTCTCGGTATGGCTACCATTGGTGTCGGTGGTGCTGATGCTGTCGATGTCATGGCCGACCTTCCCTGGGAGCTTAAGGCCCCTAACGTTATTGGTGTCAAGCTCACTGGTCAGCTCAACGGCTGGACTGCTCCTAAGGGTAAGAATGACTCTGGCCTTTTCTCTTTCATAATTACTGACATTCTCCAGACATTATCCTGAAGGTTGCCGATATCCTCACTGTCAAGGGTGGTACTGGTGCTATCGTCGAGTACCACGGTCCTGGTACCGATGCCATCTCTTGTACCGGTATGGCTACTATTTGCAACATGGTAAGTCACTCTTATTCCCTCACAAACAAAGTTCTGGGCTAATATGCTCCAGGGTGCTGAAATCGGTGCTACCACCTCCGTCTTCCCCTTCAACGACCGCATGTACGACTACCTCGCCGCCACCAAGCGAAAGGAGATCGGTGACTTCGCCCGCCAGTACGCCCACGGCCTCAAGCCCGACGAGGGTGCCGAGTACGACCAGCTCATCGAGATCAACCTCAACGAGCTCGAGCCCCACATCAACGGTCCCTTCACTCCTGATCTGGGTACTCCCATCTCCAAGTTCAGCCAGGCTGTCAAGGAGAACGGCTGGCCCGAGGAGCTCAAGGTCGGTCTTATCGGATCTTGCACCAACTCCTCTTACGAGGACATGACCCGTGCTGCTTCCATTGCCCGTGATGCCCTCAACCACGGCATCAAGGCCAAGTCCGCCTTCACTGTCACCCCAGGTTCTGAGCAGATTCGCGCCACCATCGAGCGTGATGGTCAGCTCCAGACCTTCGAGGAGTTCGGTGGTATCGTCCTTGCCAACGCTTGCGGTCCTTGTATTGGTCAGTGGGACCGACGCGACGTCAAGAAGGGTGAGGCCAACTCTATTATCTCGTCCTACAACCGTAACTTTACTGGCCGAAACGACGGCAACCCCGCCACTCACTCTTTCGTCGCCTCCCCCGATCTGGTCGTCGCCATGACCATTGCCGGCTCCCTCCACTTCAACCCTCTGACCGATACCTTGAAGGACAAGGACGGTAAGGAGTTCAAGCTTGCCCCCCCTACCGGTGACGGTCTCCCCACTCGAGGCTACGACCCTGGCCAGGACACCTACCAGGCCCCTCCCACCGACCGTGCCAGCGTCACTGTCGATGTCTCCCCTTCCTCCGACCGTCTCCAGATCCTCACCCCCTTCCAGCCTTGGGATGGCAAGGATGCCAAGAACATCCCCATCCTCATCAAGGCTAAGGGCAAGACCACCACTGACCACATCTCCATGGCCGGTCCCTGGTTGAAGTACCGTGGTCACCTTGACAACATCTCCAACAACATGTTGATTGGTGCCATCAACGAGGCCAACGGTGAGGCCAACAAGATCAAGAACGTCACCACCGGCGAGTGGGGTGCTGTTCCTGCTGTCGCCCGTGACTACAAGGCCAAGGGCATCAAGTGGGTTGTCATTGGCGACTGGAACTATGGTGAGGGTTCTTCCCGAGAGCATGCTGCTCTTGAGCCCCGTCACCTCGGTGGTCTTGCCATCATTACCCGATCTTTCGCCCGTATCCATGAGACCAACCTGAAGAAGCAGGGTATGCTTCCTCTTACCTTCACCGACCCCGCCGACTACGACAAGATCCGACCTGATGACAAGGTCGATGTTCTTTGCACTCAGCTCGCCGTTGGCAAGCCCCTTCCCCTTGTTGTCCACCCCGCCGATGGCAGCCCATCTTTCGAGATCCCTCTGTCCCACACCTTCAACGAGGCTCAGATCGAGTGGTTCAAGAACGGCTCTGCCCTCAACACTATGGCCAAGGCTGCCAAGAACTAAAGACGGAATGAAGTAAAGAAGAGCAAATTGATATTTTGGGTCACATACGGCGTACATCCTGATGTTCTCGATTGGGTTTCGAGAGCAGACAGTAGAGGGGCTTTTCAACGGACAGTATAAGTCTAAAATTTTGAGCGCCCATGTCTTTTACATATTTGTAGCAAAGGAATAGCCATGCTTTCATTAGTTGTAACAAAATTCTAACTGTTCAAACAACTCTCGTCTTCAAGTCATGCTTCAAATTTGGTTCCTGAAACACAGCAATGATCTCTCGCTTTAAATGCTACTGCCATGACACGAGGTCCAATAATTGTGTGAGTATTTCTTAAAAGTTTGTCACGAGCATCTGGAGTCTTCCAAATTCCATGTCAGTATAGCACTCAAAGCAATTACATCATTCAACTTCCATGTCCCTGTGGCCGTGCATTGGTCACGTGCCACATGTAAGTCAGCCACACCTCGACCCAAGGGCCAGAGGTACGTTGTCCAGTTTGACTTACCATCGTACTGCGACTGTTTTTCAGGGCGTGGAAGTGATTTGCGATTTCAACCGGTGTTTATTTATTTTTCATAAACTCGGAGTATTACTTTTCCTTCGGTCCTTTTACCCTCTCAATCTCATTATCCCATTCCTCTAAAACAAGGATTGTCCGGCTGCTCCGAGCAGCACGAAGCTCTTAGAGATGCGACCTCGTCTTCAGAACTTCAACGCTTTACGAGCCCGATCATATCTGACACGGCTGCCCCTATTTACACGACTTATCGTTCTCGCTATTGTCGCTCTCTCGATCGCATCGCTACAATCGGTATGGAACTTGCGAGAATGGGGCGCCCTCATCCCTGAAGAGATTAGCATTACAAATGGTACTACCAAGCGACATTGAAGCTTTGCGCATTTGCTAACAAGAATCGTTAAAAGCATATCGGTTGTCGACCTTCCCACTAATACATCTGAATCTCATCCATGCTATCCTCAACCTCGCGGCACTTACTCCTCTTATGGAGCGATTCGAGAACGAACACGGCACCTTGACATCCCTTGCCTTGTTCTTTGGACGTAAGGAGAATTGGACCTGTTGCTGAGGTATGGACTGACTCTTTGGTTTTAGCCCTGACATCGATACCGGCTGTCATCTACGTCCTGATCGAGCGATGCATATTCCGAGCAAACCACAGTGTTCTGGGAGCGAGGTACGATGACACAGAAGATGCCAGCTAGGGTCGAAGCTAATATTTGTTTTAGCATGTGGGTATTTACTCTACTGGCGATGGAGTCTATTCAAACATATAAAACCAACCCCCATTTCGTTGTCGGTACTGTCCATATCCCAACATGGACTACCCCCTTAATCCTAAGTATGGTAGTGAGGGCATTGGTACCTGGTACTAGTCTTCTTGGCCACCTATGCGGAATCGCAATTGGATATGTTGGTAAGCCTTATAGTCCTTGTCATGATGAGAATGATGCTGACAACTAGATCAGCTGGCTTTGGCTATGCCAAGCTACTCGCTCCCCCTGAGTGGGGTCTTCGATGGGTCGAGAATCGGCTCAACCTTCTCAAGATTCTCCCACACTATGTCAGTATCGACAAGACGACGTATGGCCGATTTGGTGTTTTGCCCACGACCAACCGCCCTGGTCCCAGCGGAAGCGCAGCGACAGAGCTCGTTGGTACAACACAGCGTCTCGGACCTTGAACAAGCGTACATGGTACGCGTGTACTTTTGTGTAAGTGTAATGGTACGGAAGTGCTTGTTGCACGCTCCTTTTGGAATTGTACTATAGAAAGGGCATTTTTCGTGGAGTCTCTTATGTTAGGGATTGGCGTAGCGATTAAAAGCAAAGGAATCAATGGACGGACGGGTTTGTGTATCTTGTCATGTCCATTTTTGCTATGAATTGTTTTAGGTCTTATTATAATAATGGATGAAGCAATAATAAAGATAGGGGATGAAATGGATTCAAGACTGCCATGACAGACTAGTATTGGCATTTATCTATGATCTACTTGCCATGTGAGGCTTCTTGGCAACATGATTGTGCATTTCAAAAGGAAGAGGAGGTAGCCGCATGATCTTAGATCTTTCTGTCTTCTTTGAGCGCTGTTACTAAAGTTCTTAGATGCTAAGCTTGACTCAATCTTAACGACTCATGATGCTACCTATAGCTCTCGATCTACACAACCCCCGGTAGCCGCATAGACTGCCCCGCATCCATTGTAGGTGACGGCCCGCAGTACAACCCCTGGCGACGCCGGGGGAGCTTAAAATTTAATAGAAAGCTGTCATGAAGGTACGTACCCTCTTTGATGATTGAATGTCTCCCAAGAGGCTAAGGAAGCTTAACATTGAGAAAGAAGACCAAACCTTTCATCACAAAGACGTTGGTTCAATCATGTCGCGACTACTTTGTATGAAGCTTTACTCTTCCTTCCCCTATTCAGACCTTGGCTAACATCTTTTGCAGCATCAGCGCTCTCGCTGCGTCGCGATCCTCGTATTCTAAAGCTTCCCCCTTACCTGTCCTTCCTTTGCATCGCGGTCGGTGTAATCTGGCTCTTTCTTCTGCCATTGAACGAATACTCGCGTCGAACATACATATCTGAGAATGCCCTGCTGCCGGGTCAAGTGCACACATATTTTGGAGGAAGCGAACAGAACATATTCCGCGCGTACCGACATGAAGTTGACGATGTAGTCGACAAGAACAACTATGAGTGCGTCGTAAACTTGGATATGGAATGATTGGAACAAAAACTAATACGGCTGGGTAACAGAATCAATGACAGGCTGGACAAGATTCTCACTGGGGTCGGATTGAAAGTTGGCCGTCAAAACTACACCTACCACTCGGCTGGCCATGAATACTCAGGACAAAACCTCTACGCAATTCTGCAAGCTCCCCGTGGCGATGCTACCGAAGCAATTGTATTAGTTGCTGCCTGGAAGAATGTTGAGGAGCAGCTCAACCGCAACGGCGTATCTTTAGCATTGACTTTGGTCCGCTACTTTAAACGTATGTACCCTTCAGAAATTCAAAATAGGCGACGGATGCTGACATGGTACAGGCTGGTCACTCTGGTCCAAGGACATCATTCTTGTTGTTCCTCCAGACAGCAAGACAGGCACACAGGCTTGGGTTGACGCATATCATGATGCTCATAACCCCGATCTGGTGGCTCCTTTGCCTCTCAAGTCCGGTGCCCTTCAAGGCGCCCTAGCTATCGACTACCCTCAGGAACAGAGTTTCAAGTCTGTCCATGTGATTTACGATGGACCCAACGGACAGCTTCCCAATCTTGATCTTATCAACTCTATCGTCAACATCGCTGGTGGTCAGATGGGCATGGGTACTTCTATTCAGAAGATGACGGAGCACAAGGGTAACTACCCTGATCGCCTAAAGACTATGCTACGTGGTATGCTCAACCAAGGTCTTGGCTACGCTGCTGGCGCTCATAGCAGCTTCATTCCCTATCACGTTGATGCCGTGACACTTCAGCCTTATGGTGAAGGATGGCATGATGAGATGGCCATGGGCCGATTAGTTGAGGGCTCATTCCGAAGCCTGAACAATTTGCTTGAGCATTTGCATCAGAGTTTCTTTTTCTATCTTCTGATGCAGACAGATCGCTTTGTCAGTATCGGTACTTATCTTCCCAGCGCCATGTTAATTGCTGCCAACTTTACCATCATGGCCATCTCTCTCTGGGTTAAGAGTGGTCAATCACCAACGACGCAGACACCCAAGGAGAAGGATTCTACCACATCTGTTGAAGCAAAACAGGCTGGTAGAGACCTGTTTGTTCCGCTTGGCGTTGTTGCTGTCTGCCAGGGTCTTGCAGCGGTGCCTCTCTATATCTTCAACCACCTTCCTGCTGGTGTGAGTGATCCCAAATAGCATATCCAGGTCTGATACTGACAATTCTTAGTTACTGTCGCCCGCCTTTGCTGGCTTCTCTCTCATCTCAGCGATCCTGCCTTTCACCATCTCTCGTCTTCTAACACTTGTCACCAAGCCCACGATGCAGCACTTCCAACTCACAAAGTCTTTCTCCCTTCTTGTTCTCGGCATGTGCCTTTCTACTCTCGCTACTCTCAACTTCTCACTCGCCTTCCTTGTCGGCGTGCTCTCGAGCCCCCTCAGCTTCGTCCAGCCTGTCAAGAACCCTGGCCTTCGTTGGTCTCTAGCTAGTCTCCTCAACGTTATAGCACCACCTACAGTTTTGTACGCAGCGGCCCATATCTGGGATATAAGCATTGCAGACTTGCTGAAGGAGGCCAGCTTTGGCTGGAACGTCTGGGGCATGTATACGCCGGTTGTGGTGTGGTGCCTATGGTGGCCTGCGTGGCTCGTGGGTATGGTCAATATTTTTGGAGAGGTTACTGTTTGAAGAAAACCAGGGATGGGACTGTAAGATAGAAAGCAAGGCATACATTGCACCACCATGATGGTGAGATATTTTTTAATATTAAACAAAGGCACATAAACATAGGCAGGTTTCAGAATTTATAGTCTTTCCTAGGGCAAAGGGTCGTCATCTGCCCATAGACAAGTTTCTATTCGTCTATACTGTACATTGGTTCGTTTTGTTTGCCCTGTGTTCTCTAGACCATACTCGTATCGAGAACTCCTTTACGCAGCCCACACGTCCTTACCAGCCGACTCGATCCAGTTACCGAGTTGATTGACGCTTGAGTCCCAATCAAGTAGTCGCTGGCGCATTGCGGCAATCTGCTTCATGTCGAGCACCTTGGGTTGGACCCAAGTGATTTGAGCTACGCCGTCCACTTGGTCAATGGTTCCTCGCAACAAGCCTAGGCTAAGAGCCTTCATAATGAGATGCTCAATCTCTTCAGGTCGAACCTTGGTCTCCTGAGCGATGGTGGCAAAGGTGAGAGTGCGGTCGTGAGGAGGGCGACGGAAAACAGCCTCAGTCAGGGCGGAGAGGTAGATCTTTTGTCGAAGATGTGTGGCGTTGTTCTTAAGAAGCTTGTTGGACTCAACGCGGTCTGACAACTGATCATAAGCATCGAGATCGCCACGGTTGAAGGCAAAGAGAAGATCACGCATCCAAGAATGCTCGCTCTTGGCAAGGACGTCAAGGATAGGGTGAAGCAAAAGCTCTCCGAAGTTGTAGATGCTTGTCGAAACAAGCGCAGCGATGCTGAGATGGTAGGCTCGCTTGTGTCGCTCCTCAGCGGACAAAGCATTAAGATCGATGCAGGCAAGGTAGAGGAGAGCAGTGCGGTAGTAGTTAGAGAAGTCCATCTTGCGCTGCAGGGGGGGGTTAGCAGGGTTCATTAAATATCCAAGGAATCGAGAGCATACCTGGTAGTAGATGGCATTCGCATCGTAGAAAGCAGCGTGGACCACATTCTCTACAGAGTCAAAGGAGTCCAGTATCCTCTCGGCTGTATCCAGGTCCTTTCGCGCAGCATCTAGCTCCTCCAAGTCCAGCTTTGCTTGGGCAACAGCAACCAAGGCATAGACGTAAGCATCCTGGGAATTCTCATTGTTGACCTTTTTGGCGACTGATTGCAAGAAAGAAAGGCGCTGCTCGTCCTCTATATTATTTGAACACCATCGGTCAGCAAGCCGCCGGCTTCGGAGTAGTTTACATTGAAATCTCACCCTCACACTCTGTTGCAGCCTTCAATGCTAGTTCCACAAGCTTCAACTGGTTGATCTTGTCGGCAAACTTGAGGATAAAAACTCTGTAGAATGATAGTCGTTGAGGTGCGCTCGCTGGGTGGCTGAAGAACTCGATGAGGGCCTCAGTGAGCTGGTGCCAGAGCTTGCGCTCCCAGAAGTTCTCAAAGTCGAGGATGAGAGGCTGGAGCTCTTCGGGAGCTTCATCGCGCTGCTCGGCAAGGAAATCGGAAATGGCCTCGTTGCTCATGATGGCGGAATATGTAAGTGTTGTCGATGAATTCGAATTGTATGGGTGACGTGCACAGCAACTGAAGCTAGCTTGCCTGCACCTTTGGTCTTTAGCGCGTACTGCTGTACCAACGCTTTATTTTGGGTTAATGCGTCTCAAAAGCGTGGGTATGACCTCTTCTCTATTCGGTCGCGTTGTCGTCGAGAGTTCGTCGTGATATTCGGTGAAGCTGGTATGTTTGTAGAAGTTGATAGTTGCTTCAGTGGAGTTGGAGGGAGGTACTTAGCTCATCAATGAGGCTACCAGGCAGCCTGGTCGTCGCAACGTAAAAGCGCACGGGCCATTTCTATGAAGGAGCACTTGAATGGCGCTAACCAATGACAAGCTGAAAGATTTCAGTGACCCATCACGTGATCTGTAATTACCGTTCCCCGAGGCTCTACCTTGGCTAGCATCACCAGACACAGCTAACGAGAAGACGAGACGATCTACGGCCAATTGCGAGGCACAGCAGCGTTTTGTCACGCAATCTGTATATTCGCAACAATGGCTTCGCCTCTCTTTGCTGCGCGGGCGGCCCGCAAGGCTGCTTTCAATGTCGCCGGCAAGCGATACCTATCCGATATTTCCATTACTCGAACTGGCAAGCCTATCATCCGTGTTGAGGGAGGCCGGTAAGCTCAACCATGGTCCATTGACACTATTCAGACCCTCTCTAATATTTTTCTGCGTCTAGTTCATCCCTTGGAGGTACGATAATCGAGCTACAATGACCACGAACGACACTGACGAAAGGAAACCAGGCCATACTGTTACCGTATTTGGCGCAACCGGCCAACTTGGACGATACATCGTGAACCGCCTGGGTGAGCCGGCCTGATATTCGACTTGGATAATTGGAACAAACAATTGGAATACTGATACTGGCATTAGCCCGTCAGGGATGCACTGTCGTTATTCCCTACCGTGAGGAGATGTCCAAGCGTCATCTCAAGGTCACTGGAGATCTCGGCCGTGTTGTCTTCATTGTACGCCTCAATCCCCCCCGATATGCTCGGGAACCTTTTAATAACCCTCGTACTAGGAGCACGACCTTCGAAACACCCCTTCAATTGAGGCGAGCGTTCGACACTCCGATGCTGTTTTCAACCTGATTGGCCGCGACTATCCTACCAAGTATGTTTGATATAAGATGAGACCAAAGGGAAGGAAAGGAACTAAACGGAAATCAGGAACTTTTCTTTGGAGGATGTACACGTTGAGGGAACCGAGCGCATCGTTGAGGCTGTTTGCAAGTACGACGTCGACCGATATATCCACGTTTCCTCCCATAGCGCCAACTCTCAGTCCGTCTCCGAGTTCTACCGCACCAAGGTCTGTAGACGGTCAGCTTCGCCAGTGGAGGAAATGCTAATGGATGATTCAGGGCCGAGCTGAGGAGGTTGCCCGACAACTCTTCCCTGAAACCACTATTGTCCGACCTGCACCCATTTTCGGTTTCGAGGATAACCTCTTGCTGAAGCTTGCTGGTGTCACCAACCTTTTCACTTCCAACAACATGCAGGAGAAGTTCTACCCCGTTCACGTAGGTCCTTTCAACTGCAAATGGTGTAGACATGGCTAACCATCACAGTCTATTGATGTTGGTGCTGCTCTGGAGAAGATCTTCTATGACGACACAACTGCTGGACAGACTTTTGAGCTTTATGGACCCAAGAAGTACAGCATGGAAGAGATTTCCGTTATGGTTGATAAGGAAATTTACAAGCAGCGACGACACATTAACGTGCCCAAGGCCATCCTTAAGCCCGTTGCTGCGCTCTTGAACAAGGTCCTTTGGTGGCACACTCTGTCAGCAGATGAGGTTGAGCGAGAGTATTTGGACCAGGTCATTGACCCTGAGGCCAAGACCTTCAAAGACCTTGGTATTGAGCCTGGTGACATTATCAACTTCACCTACCACTACCTGGTAAGTGCCCCTATTGTAGAAATGAAGTCAGAAACTGACCCCTTTTTAGCAAGGATTCCGAAGCCAGAACTTCTACGATCTCCCCCCTGCGACAGAGAAGGAGAAGAGGGAAGAGAAGAAGTACATCCATGTTTTGGATGAGTTGTAAAGAAAAGGAATTGATTTTTGCTTATTGCGGATGCTGGAAAGGCGGCTGGTGATTTACGACTAAGCGGACAAGTCGACAATAGTCCGTGTATATAGAACCGCATAGACTAGAGAGTATGCGAGTTCGAACAATTGTACAGGTTTTCTTTGGGTTGAGATGATATCAGATAATATGAATGCCGAGAAAATCAGCCTAGAATACCTACCTACCCTGTAGCTGTCACCTTATCATCATGCAGCACTCTTGTAGCGAGAGTCTAGACCATTGAAAGAAACAGTAAAGAGGACCCCGCCGAACCCTTACACAAAACCTTCCATCGCATCGAAACGCCGAGTCTCCGTAATCGACCGTATATCAAAACTGAAAAGATACGTTTTGACGACAACATTCCGATGTCTTTTGATGATGAAGAGCCCATGTAAGAGACACAAAGCATCCATGTCACCCAAGTTATAGGGCCCAGTTTACTGACTTTAGTTTGTCCCCAGAAGCCTCTCGAGTCACGCCTTGGCCGCGTTAGCCGAGTTCCACGCCGAAAAGGACGCCCATGAAAAGACATTTGAGAAGCTGAGGACCGGCGCCGCTCCAAGAGCCGGAGCCGGACTCGGTGTCGTCGAACCAGAGGACGAGGATCCTATAGCGGAGGATGCGGACGACCAACCGTTGAGTATGGCGGCGTTTACGGAGGATTGGAACGAATCGCAGTTTTGGGTACGTAAAACGAGTTGTACAAAACAAGGCACAAGATGGTCCCCTTGTCCAGTTGTATTTCAACTTTGGCTTTGGCAGTGGAGATGGCATCGCGATCGGCTTCTGGGATCGTGTCTGTGCCTGTCTGAAGTTGGGGTATCCATTACGTACTGGATTAGTCTTGGCGCAGCAACTTCATGATATTGACATTGGAAAATGCTAATATGGACCTGGCGATCTAGTTCCTCGACGAAACAGCGTTTGCTCTGGCTGATCAACTCCTGGATGGTGCATCGTCAAGCTCGACTATTGGTGTAGTTTCGACACCGAGTGTGTTTATTGCGCTCAAGAATCGTCTTGTAAGGCTCCCCAGCTTCTGTGACTGCCCAATCTTTACAAGGCTTGATATATAGAGCTGCAGTAGCTAACTTGAACACAGCGATTCTGGCCTATTGAAGACAGACCTAAGTTGGTCTTGTTTGAACACGACCACCGATTTAGTGTCTTTCCTGAATTTGTCTTCTATGACTTTCAGAGACCGCTTCAACTTCCAGGTATGACCACTATTGCTAGTTTACTACTGCGTTGAATACATACTAACATCATTCAGCTCATCTGAAGGGCAGCTTAGATAGTGTTATCATTGACCCTCCTTTCTTCAGCAATGACTGCCAGACAAAGTGTAAGTACTGCCCAGACTGTCATTTTAGTCACTATCTGGGTACTGGGTGACAGTACATCGCTGTCCAGAAGCTGTTCTCTTTAATGCTGACACATCACTAGTTGCCCTAACAGGCCGCTGGCTCGTCAAGCCAAAGTCACCCCGTGTAATTGTCTGCACAGGAGAACGAATGGCTACCATCGTTGACAAGCTCTACCGCTCTCTTGGAGTCTATGCGACAACCTTCGAGCCTGCTCACGCTGGTTTGAGTAACCACTACTACTGCTACGCCAACTTTGAGAGTTCAACTTGGGACTGGCGATCTGATGAATCAGACTAATGAAGTGGAAGTGAGAGATGCGAGGTGTTGAAAGAAGACACTTGCCGCTGGAACCATATCAAGCTCCTGAAAGAACGAGCAAGACTTGGAAGAAGTGAAACTCAAGGCACGATTGAGCTCTCGGAGTACCTGTGGATACACAAATCTATTAAAGGCCGTCACATAGACACATAAATACATATGAAGGAAGACCATGAACTGCCCTATTCAAGAGGCTGCCACGGGTATTACTAAACCAATAAACTGCGCCAAGCAATGCATCATACTCCGCTCATCCTGCTGCTTGTATATGACTCCCGTTGACTTGCTGATCATGACCATCGACGCGTATCCGGTTGCCCTATTCTAAACCCCCATCTGCCTACAAGGACAACATTTGGTATTAGGCTAGTGAGCGAATGATGTAGAAGAGAAGATAGGCCTGAGCCCCAAGCACGTCAGACAAGCTCGCCAACTCGACTTTGTGATCATTAAACTTGAACCACTGAAAGATACATTAGTATCTTGATGTAGAATGATAATCAATACAACTTACCTGATCACCGACCCGGCAGTACGATGTGTAATGACCAGTGTCGATTTCACCTACATGAACCACGACGCTGAGGAGGTCATAGGTGCATGATCGCTCTAGCTCAAGACTCTCACGGCTCTCATGGTTGCGGACCCGATTTGTGTAAGGCAACATGTTGAGTTGCAACGGGAATTTGACTTCATTGTCGACCTTGGACGCGGCACGATCGTGTCGACCATGTCTATACTCAAAGCGCTGTGGCAGAGTTAATTTCATGAACACGCGGATGAGCCTGGGTATCACTCACTTTAAGCTGTATCGACAAGACATTGGGCAGCCGCTTAATGCTGGTATGTCGTTTGGCTTGTTGAGTGCCGTTGCAGTTGTTGCACCGGTACTCGCACTTGTCATACTTGATGTATTCCTCATCTAAGCAATCTTGCAAGGTCAGGGAAGGCTTCTTTTGACCCGTCCTCTTGCTCTTCTTCTGGACGACATTTTCGAGACCCAGACTCAGATCAAGGAATGACTGGATCGAATTGCTCTGGCCTGAGCAGTTCTGGCACGTGGTTGTTGTCTGCATCTTGCCGTAGAATGTCTGATGCATGATGCAATTACAGCTGTGTTCGCTACCGATTTCAGGTTTTTTGCCGTCGCCATTTCGCTCATGGAGCTCTTCAGCCAGGAACTGAAAGAACTCATGCGCATCTTGTTCTTTGGTGGTAACAAGATTCTCGAATGCCTTTTTCTCGGAGATCCAGAATCCCGACAAGATGTTGGCAGCAGTATAACCATTGGTGTTCTCCAAAGCATAGAAGTCCTGAAACATGTCGTCCATTGCACAGCTCAAACAGTGAGGTACCTGGCAGTCACTGCTCTGGTGACCATCGCTGAGATAGAAATTTCTGAGTAAGGGGTTGTGTAAGAAGCTTTGGAGGACGACGTTCTGATAGCAGGTTGCACCAGCATTATAAATGCCGCGCAGGCCGTTTGCACGACAGGAAGCGGTTGTAGTATTGTTAGTAATATACCGAGGGTCATCCTTAATAGAGTCTGTGAAGAGTTCATTGTGTTTTCTCTTGCGACCTGCTCAACCGTTAGTCCCAGGTGACAGAAAACTATCCGCAAGCACCACAGCAGCCAAGAATACAGCCATTCTCATTCAATATTGCGTATAGGCCTTGGCTTGCTGGCTCTCCGTGCAGTATTGCTTACCAGAGAACGAACCAGTTCCTATTTTTCTCACACGAAGCTCCTCAAGAGTTGGGTCCCAAACAAAATCGTCGCACATCTGACAATACAGGCAACCGCTCCGAGAGTCAACATCTGCGCCAGGGTTAGCAGAGCAGCTGAAAGCAGCACAAGGCTACCAACAAAAACGGTGTTGCTTCTTAGTTCCATGTTTCAACCTGTCTTCTTCAGACACGGTCATCGGACATTGTAGGCAGAGGTAGTTCGAGGTAAGCGATGTAACGGGTCGACCATCTTGTGTCGATGTCTGGGGGACGATGGGTGTCGCATCGAAGATGCCGCGAAGGATCAACTTGTAGTGCGTGATCGAGCTGTTCATGATCTCTTGGTTCTTGCTGAGAAGAAGCTGGACATGCTCTAGAGGCAATTAGGCATTGATAAAGAGTTTCGGGGGAATGGGCATACCACAGCCGAACATTGGTGATCCGGGGACCGGAGACTTCACCTTGATGTTCTTAGGCGAGGCAGGAGTGGTTGGTCGCCCAGACATGGTGAAGTATTAAGCCTTCGCGGCTGGGAGTTTTATAGCAGCAATTGAGACTGGTAGCAGACAAAGCTGGTTGATGCGGTTAGTAAAAGGGAGCTCGATTCGTTATCAAGAGAGTGCGGCGAAGAAATATTGGTAAGATCCAAGGGTACTCGAAACGGCCCCAAGTATAAGAATGGTTTTAGTTATTCGTTTATTCGTTCACGAACGGTTCGTTGCAAGCTCGTTACTCGTTCGGCGGGCGATGCGAATGGCGAACGAGGCTGAAGGATGCGAGGCACAGTGTTGCATGTACAACAATCAGCAAGCCGAACGTCGGACAATCGATGTCCTCTACCCGTTGAGATTAATTTCTAAGGTTGATGATCTGCGAGAGACAAAAGTTCTTTCAAAGATGACGTGAGGGATTAGGTAAACAATAGAGAATTCTCGAGCTCTATTGATTGTTCCTTCAATTAAAAGAATAAAGTGCATGCATGGGTTGGAAATGGAAGCGCAAGAGTGGTAAGTGAATTATTAAAATGGAAGCCACTGTCACTCACTGTATGTCAGGGACGGAACAGGAGAGATTGCAGCGGGTGCGGGCTGACTTAGCGCGTACCTTATGGCGTAAGATTGGCGGGTAGATACTTCAATCATGGGGGCGCTCATGAAAATTATACCCATGTCATGCAGGCCGATAAGATAAACTTGGCACTAGTCTCATCAGCTGAACCTGATATTAACCGCGACCAGACGCGTCTATTTGATATCTTGGTTGGTACTCTTATAATCTGTAATCGTGAAAGACAATTATTGACAATCACCGATAGCCTCAGTATAGTTTTTAGCTAGTAGTATCCTGCAAAAGACTCAATTATACTTACGAGAAGTTGTAAAGTGACGTTTATTACTGTATTTTCTCAAGTCTATTATCGGCTATGCATATACAAGAGGAGCACCATTTGTGCCGAGGTTTATTCATTCTCTATTCAATAAGCAGTTTCTGTTGCCGAATGACGACAGCAACTTACACTTCAACGACTACAGATCAATGTCTTGTTCCTATTGCTTGTCTCTCATCCTAGACCTACATAGAATCTCTGATCTTTGAGCTTATTTGACTAGAGACGGGGCTCAAAGTCTCCACTGTCCACCGAAATCCCGGCTCCGACTTGCGGCATCCGGCTCCGGACCCCTCCCGATCAGCACTGAGAGTTTCGTCCAAACACGGCTCTTAGTCCCACCATTGATATAACCAGCAACTCATCGGATATCATGGCAACACAACTCATTGCTCTACCAGCTGTAGAGCGTCTCAGTCCTACCGTCATTCGCATCTTGGGCGGTAATCCAGGCAAATTCACTCTTCAAGGCACAAATACATACCTTCTCGGTACAGGCCGTCGCCGGCTTCTTATTGACACTGGTGAAGGTCGCAATGCGTGGGTCTCATCTATTCGTGAGACTCTACAGCAAGAGAATGCGACTATAGATACTGCGCTCATCACGCATTGGCATCATGACCATACAGGTGGTATCAAGGATCTCTTGAGCATCTCGCCCCAGACGAGGATCTTCAAGCATACTCCTGAGGAAGGACAGTATGAAATTACGCACGGGCAACGTTTCGAGGTCGACGGCGCGACATTGACAGCCGCGTATACGCCGGGACATACAAAGGATCATATCGTCTTCGTCCTTCAGGAAGAGGATGCAATGTTCACTGCCGACAACGTCCTCGGTCAGGGCACTGCAGTATTTGAGGATCTCCTCACATATCTACGAAGCTTAGAAGAGATGAAGCCTGTTTTCAAAGGCCGAGCATACCCTGGACATGGGCCGGTCATTGAGAATGGACCTGCGAAGATCGCAGAGTACATCGCACACCGAAAACAACGAGAAGATCAGGTCATCCAGACGTTGAAGACGGGGCCTGGTGAAGTGGAAACTCAAGAATCCGCATTATGGTCGGCATGGACAGCGACAGATTTGGTTGAAGTGATCTACAAAGATGTCGCGAAGAATCTGCATCCGGCGGCTCGTAGTGGTGTTATGCAGATATTGGGAAAGCTGGAGGGTGAGGGTCGTATAGCTCGCGATGGCGACAAATGGAAGATACTGGTAGATGGCCGGGCTTCTCTATGATCACGATCGATGGTTTGAAGTAAAGTGGACGATGAGGGTCTTTAGTGAGTCAGAAGTGTATTGCCGAATTGCCGTAATAAAGTCGATACTTTTGTAGCCATTTGTGAAGAACCGTGTTTGCTCGGGATTACGGACTTTTAAACAAGTTGGGTTTATGGCATGATTTGGTCATGCCAAGAGCTGATATTTGTCGCAAGTTTGTATTGTGTTTCTGCAACAAGCTAGGTTGCGAGATGAGGCAGGGTCTTCGGCAGCGTCGGATCTTTCACATCATCTAGGTCTTGTCGTGATCAATGATGGATTTTTAGCGAAGGATGGGCTTAGGTGACTGGTGGGGATCGCCAACTGGGGTATGTTTTTTTGGATCACGCCCCTGTCCACTAACGCAGCCACTCTATCAAACAAAACTCACGGCATTGGCCATATTCTCAACAACTGACATGACTGATGATCTTGAAATGTAAGCAGATCCTCTTTGATATTGTAATGCTACCTACAGCTTCAGTTCGGCCGATTGCGGAGCCTAGAATGCAGTGTCGTCACATTAGACCCCAAGCTCCCCTTGTAAGTACAGTACAAAGAAACAGTCAATGGTGATAGGTAAGGTAGGGATGGGACTGCAACATTAAATCCGTCGTTTACAGATACGTTTCATGCAGTCACGAACGGCCCAACTTCCTCCGAATATCATACGACGAACCATAAAAGAATGACCTTGATGGATATGTGTTTGATGTTTGCTTCCTGAGGACTCCAGCAGCTCCAGGTTATTCGGGAGTAAAGTTGATACGACTGGGCGTATAGCCGTACGTATACCTGAGGGCTGAGAAACGGAGAAACGTTGACCACGAGTTACCGTTCTTGGCGGGATGATTGTGTGCGTTCCACGTTATTTGTTGGCTCGGATTGTAACCCAAGACAGCTGACTCTTTTTGGTGCTATACATACAATGAATGCAAGTCAGCATACAATAAGTGAGCGAGCGGTGGGCTAGCACATCAGAACGATCCGATAATTCTGTCCGAGATTAGTATAAGACAGTATCTACTTATGCACCTTTGTAGCAGAATTGTGTGCTGTCATATGAAAATGAAGCAATTTGTCAGCGAGCGAGGACATCTAGGGCATTCATGTGTCATGGTAGTAGTCAGTACCCCATAAACGTTCGTACAACTTGGGCAAATATTCCTTCTCAAGACCCTTGCATTTTGCGCCATTGCCCTACTCTGAACATGGTTATGCGATGCCTTGTGACCTTTCTGACAGGTTGAGGTTGGTGGGTTGCGACCCTGTTTAATGGAATGCGTTTGTCCGGAATCATCGGGTCCACGGAGACGGAGATAATCGTAAAGCCTGAAATTGCCGTCCTGAGGTTGTGCTTAGACATAGTTACATTTCCATTTCTCGATCTCGATCTTGATCAATGAATGATTGCCAAGACACGTCGGTATGAATCATCCTGGCTATCGATGAGGGAAGTTTCCGTGAGAGGTTCCCGTAGTGTTAGTTAGGTAGCCCAGAGTAAGTGCGTGTAAATCAGACACGGATATAATGTGGCGTACAGCAAGCGTATTACAGTATGCTGTATGGAGTAGCTGATACGCAATTCTTTGTCAGCCCTAAACGAATATTTGTACTCTCGACGTCATATCCAGCCTTATCGTTTACACAGACAGCACAGACGTAAAAGCTTTGTAGTTGAAGGCTGCAAAGAAAATGTGCGGAATTGTCGGCGTAGTTGGGTTGATTTAGAGTGGAGTTGCTAGACCGGGATTATGAACATCAAAGAAGTTGATTCCGCAATATCCAATGAAAGACGCCGTAGCTCTCGACTTTACAGCGGGATGAGGTAACTAGCGCCAGAAGCTGCCGGCATTAAAGCTCTCCATGGTGCATGATAATGCCTGTAAAAACGAGAGCTCTCATGTGGAATTCCGCACCTTGATCACAAACACGAGTCCGTGCCTTGCCGATGATGGCAGTTGAACAGAGTTTCTAGTGATGATAGAAAAGCCACAGTAAATACGTGTGTAGCTTATGACAGAATATTCGTAATTCACTTGTAAGCCAGTAACTGACTATCCATTTATCGGATCCGAGTGGAGGTGCGTGTGTTGTAATGGTGTAGTCCAACCCAACGTGGTGATGGGTTGCGATGCGTGCAGCACAAGTTACAACACATGGTCTTCTTTATGACCAGTAATCATCTGTGAATAGCAGAGTACCGGCTCGGTGATAATAGGAATACCTTAGCGGAGGATCCATGGCCTGTGATATCCACTTCATCTCCGCCGAAATGCTTTGACTTCTTTCGAGAAGATGCTTTCTCTTAAGTTTCCGCGCCGATCGATAGATCACGTTGACCATATCATAAACTAAAAAGGCCACTATTCGGAACTAACAGATCCTCAAAGTACAAGTACATACAACCACGTAGGAGACCTGATCATCTGAGTGCATGTATAGTACCCCTAAATGCAGAATCCAACCCACCATCACGGTAGAGCTACCTAGGTAGACATCCATCACATCACCCCCCACCGGCCGGCCCCATTTGAGAATCCCCCACTATCCAAATGCTTACCGCATCTTTATTTTTTTTGTTGTTTTCCATGATAAAAAATTGTACCTTGACTTTTCAGTAGAAGCAATTCGGAAGCTTCGGATGGTCAACTGCTGCGTATCCTTTCTTGGCTCTCGGCGCTTTGTCCCCGACTCACCAAGAGTTTCCAATGGCTCAGCTTATGACCTGTTTTCGGCCGCTCGGGCCTGAGAGCAAAGAGAGAGAGAGGGAGTGATGGGTTTGTTTTAAAACAATGCCATGTCATGATTCCTTGAAACACTCTTCGTTTTGACATCTACTTGATCGCATGATTATATATGGTCTCCTCCTTGTGCCTTTTTTTGGCTGTACATAGTATAAATACTGCTTGCGACCTCCTTGTCTTGTCTCGTTACATCTATTGTTCCCAATACAATAAATCTTTCTGGACGCCACCAGTATGATTTACACAAAAATGATATTGCGCGCATCTGGCGCATTGCTTTTGGCTCTTCTACCTGTGGTTGTTGCGCATGGTGGTGGTGAAAGTATGGATATAGATATGGGAATTGGCCATGGCGGCAACACAACGACACAACCACCAAAAGACGAGGACTATCCCGATACTTACTTTGCCCATACTGAACATACTGGAGTTATTTACACACATATTGCCTTAATGGTTCTTTCTTGGGTTTTTGTTCTCCCAATTGGTAAGATTTCGCAATGTCCAGCTGAATGCGCCGACTAACACAACTCCAGCCGTCATGTTCTCATTGGCAAACTCTCGCTTCACACTACCGGCGCAATTTGTCTTCCTAGCTACAAATGCTCTCGGAGTCCTAGTCGGCGTGATCTACAATGCTCAGACACCAGACTTGTATCCAAGCAATGCGCACCACAAGATTGGCTGGATCGTGACTTGGGTTGTTTGCGCTCAGGTTCTTGTAAGTGCTGTGGGCTCTATCGCGGGAGCTCTCAAGGGCAAAGGAAAGACGTCAAGCAACGAGAGACATGCTTTCCTACCTGTTGCGACACTAGAAGCCGACTACTCTTCGCACAATGGCTACCACAATGACAGCCCCTACCGACTTTCCAATGACAGTGGACGAGGCACCGAACCAAACACACCTTCGCTTCGAAGTGACTCGGCATCTACTCTCAATGGCATGGAGTCACCTGTAGAAAACCCCAGAAAGGAGTACGAGGACGAGGACGATGATGGTGACCTGGAAGAACTGTCACTGGCATCTCCTGCGCCTCAGGGTACTTTCGCTCGTCACGCCTCCCAGATTGCTGCTTCGCGAGTATGGAAGTATCTCAACATTGGTCGCTGTATAGTCGATCGCATTATTCTCCCCTTCGGCTTCATTGCGCTTGCGACTGGTGTAGTCACATTTGGTCGCTTCTTTGTAAGTTACCAACAGAGCCCTTAGTTGCAACACTTAACTAACAAATCGTAAACAGGAAGGAGGCGGAATCTTCAATGGTTTGGCGCACTGGATCAAGGGCGGCGTTTTCTTCTGGCTAGGCATCTTCACCCTTGGTCGCTGGACTGGCAGCTTTGGTGAGCTTGGCTGGGCGTGGAATGTTAGCCCCAAGAAGAACTCCCAGAAGTGGCGTCCTTCCGCTGAGTTCGTCGAGAGCTTCTTGATCTTCTTCTATGGCGCTACCAATATCTTCATGGAGCATCTTGGTGGTTGGGGAGGTGACTGGACTGCTCAGGACATGGAACACATCTCCATCACGGTTTTGTTCATTGGAGGAGGCTTGGTAAGTCCGATGATTTGTTACTGTCCATTTCCGAGAACAAAAACTGACCGTTTGACTAGTGCGGTATGCTCATCGAGTCGACACGCATTGGCGATCTTCTCAACACAACCGTAGACGATGCCCAGCCCAAGAGCCCTTACTCGGTCGAAGAAGCGAACGAATCTGAGTCTCCTGACACATACGAGTTCTCGCTCAACCCAATACCAGCTTTGGTGATCATGCTACTTGGACTCATGATGAGCTCCCATAAGCAGCATACCATGATGTCCAGCATGGTTCACAAGCAATGGGGTGACCTGCTTCTCGGAGCTTCCCTTGCTCGAGGTTTAACCTACCTCATTATGTACCTCAAGCCACCCAAGTCCATTCTCCCATCACGACCTCCCACGGAACTCTTGGCTGCTTTTGGATTGATCGCTGGAGGCATCATCTTCATGGCTAGTGTAAGTCTAACACAACCTATACAAAACGAATCGAGAAACTAATCCAGATCAGAGCACCGATACTGTCAATGGAATGATCCACTACGAACTCGATGCCATGTTTATGTACACCATCACCATGGGCATGGTCGCCCTCTTGATGGCTTGGGTTGTTATCGTTCTCGCCATCAAGGGATGGGCCGTCCGACTCGAACGACGTCGCATCTCGAACTAGACCGCTCGTACATACAAACACTGATAAAGAGGAGGAAATGAAACATTGCCGCGACTCGGCCAGAATGGGAGATTTGTAGATATATTGATTGTATTGCGCGCTTGATGCAGTGATGGCTCTGCTTTGAGATACCCTTTATGAAACAACGGCCGCTAATTGCCCTAATTTATGAATATGATTTGGTTCTCCTGGATAGGTGTGATGCACACGTGATTGTACATTTGTGTGCAACGGGATTTCTCATGTCTTGAATGGCTTTGTGTATGCTGGGTGGGGGTTTTCCGTATCTTGATCCGTCTTTGTCCCGTAATAGGCATAGGGGAAATCCTTTTGACAAGTTTATATGTCGCGAAGGAGCGGGTATGACTTGTATTGTCTTCATATAGTTGAATGAAATGATCTGGACTGCGCGTACATGGTCTGCTCACGCATCTCCAACCTTGGCTTTTGGTTTAGCCACAACTCTCTTCTGATCCTCGGGAGAGAAAAGACCTGCCCCTTGCTGTAGAGCGTGAACAAGGAAAGGAATAGAGTCGGCCTTGAAATCCTCCGCGTTGCGAACCTTGTCAAGGTCCTCTGAGAGCTCTTGTGTTGCTCGTTGAAGGTAGTATGATGTGAATTCCGGTGAGGACTGGTTGGTAGGGTTGGAAGACATTGTGAATTGTTTGAGGAAGATAGTAGCCTAATACGCCTTTTCTTGAATTTGACTGATCCTTTTAATGCTGAGAGCTGAGGTTGTTGTTGATCCTAAGGTTCACCTGAATCAAAAGAGTAAAACTTTGGCTAGCTGATTCTTGACAGTGCGAAAATGGATACATACGCCATGAGCACTGTGTCTACCTCTCATGGCTTCCAACATGATAGAAAGCATGATATATGGCGGGGTGAAGCATCTAAACAAGATTTACATCCCTTTCAAGATTGTTACAGCGCATAGCGCTCATCAATATAAGAAAGAGTTCCGATACTGGAAGGTAATAGGCCCTATTCGGGATATCAATGAGCTCAGCGACACAACAAATGGAGAATTTGGTACAAAACCCAGTGCGCTCTGGGTTGTTTATAGTATTTTGTATTCTATCAATGCTTTGACATCTAAATGCAGCATACAACCAACCCTGTCCTTCTAAACAGGTCTGTTGAAACTCCCTAAAACAGATCATGACCCTTCAATACCGCTAATCCACAATAACGCCACGCATGCCTGGTGAACATGAATCATAAAAGACACACAACTGGTAACTCAATGAGAAATGTACTGGAAAACAGCAGAAACCTCGGACTCTCCACATTCCTGCCTCAAGAGCAAGTCCTGGATGGGCTTCAGTCCCTCGTTGACAAAATGGTTCCATGTGCTGGTATCACCATACAGCATGGCTGGCGCCTTGATGTACTGCTTGCCATCGGGCTTACATCGCTTGCACTTGAATGTTTCGTGTGTGTCACTCTTGGTATCTGGCCGGTACTGGAAAAGCTCACGGAGACTGTCAAGCGAGAAATGTCGTTCAACATCTTCCGCCGAGTCCACAACACAAGAAGACAAACTTTGTTTATGAGACTGGCGCTGGAAGATCTTCTCCTCGATCGTACCCGTTGCGATGAAGCGGTACACGAAGCAGTCCTTCTTCTGTCCATCACGCCACACTCGAGCCAGTGCCTGCTGATCAGCAGCTGGGTTCCAATCAGGGTCGAACAACACCAGGCGGTTCGCACCGATGAGGTTGATACCACATCCACCAGCCTTGCTGCTGAGCAGGAAGACAAATTCGTCACCTTCAGGGTCATTGAATCGATCGACAAGTTTCTGACGCTTATTGACGTTCATGGTTCCGTCGAGTCGCAAGCATCCGTACTGGCGAGAGCGACAAAGTCGCTCAAAGAGATCCAATGTGGAAGTGTAGTTGCTGATCAACACGATCTTGTCGTTCGTGTCTTGGCGAATGCGAGCCAGCATGCGGTCCAACACAGCCATCTTGCCCGAATACCAGGACTTGACCTCACGATCTCGACCACGAGCTTCTTTGGGAACATAGTCATCTGGGAAGCACTGCTCTGAGCCGGGTAGATCCTCCGCCATGTTCAACAGATCAGGATGGTTACAGAGCTTCTTGAGAATGTTGATGGCCTTCAGAGGCTGGCTTCCCTTGCCTCTCAAGAGAGCCTGAATGTCGGGACTTTTGATAAAATAGTTGTAGAGGTCAAATTGGAAGGGTGCAAGATTACAGAACACAACATGCTCGTACTTGACGGGTAAGTACTTGGAAAGAATGTCGTTCGTACGGCGAATCAAGAACTTGTTGACAACACTGAGTAATGCCGCAGTGCACTCATCACCCTTCTTGCGATCTTCCTCTGACGCGTCGGCGTCTCGACCTCGAAGAATTGGAATTTCGTAACGCTTGCGAAACTCCAGCCGTGTGCCGAGCAGATCGGGGTTGGCAAAACTTGTGAGCGAGAAATACTCCGTGAGATCGTTCTGAATAGGTGTGCCAGTAAGAATGACACGCCGTGAAACGTTGAGACTGTTGAGAGCGTTGAACGTGTTGCTGTCGCTGTTCTTGAGTCGATGACCCTCATCACAGAAAAGCAAGCCGATCTTGGTGTGCTTAAGTTCTTCAACGTTTAATCGCAGAGTTTCGTAGGAAACAATAATGACCGGCCTAGTAACGGATCGACCGCTAGCAATTGCCCACTGTCGAAGCTGTCGTGTCAACTCCTCTTTGGAAGCCTTTCCATCAATGGCGAATGGTGTGATGGCATTAGCACCAAGCCATTTCACCAATTCGTTGGCCCAATTCTTGACTAAACTGGCAGGACAAACAACAATAGCTTTCTGAATTGTTGGCTTTCCAGCATCAGGTGATTGCTTGAGTAAAGTCCACATGAGAGAAATGCACTGAAGAGTCTTTCCCAGACCCATTTCGTCGGCCATAATGCAGCCATTGGCCTTCTCATCAATTAGGCCAGTAACACACCGATACATAAACTTGACACCCTCAACTTGATGGGGGCGAAGAATCTTGGCAAGTTTCGGGTCAATTACAACTGGAACCCGAGGATGTTCAGAGTCCACCTTCTTCTTGATTCCAAGAATCTCAGCAAGACTTTTGTGTACAAGTGGTGCGTCGAGCTTCCCATCAGCAGCCTCTGTTTTTGCAGGCTCGATAGCTTTGGGTACATCTTTTGGTTTGTCATCGACTGTTGGGTCATGAAGTACGATTGCGAATTCACCGCTGGGGTCGTGTAGCGGCTTCGCGATGAAGACTGCACCCTGCCGAAGACCCAGAGTAGGAGGGGCGCGATTAGGGTTGTATGCAGCGCTGTCCTTATTCTTCAATGGAACAGAAAAGGCCTTGCGGAAAACAAGTCCTTTGTCTTTGGCCTGGAAAACTGGAAATCGATTGGCGTCTCGGGTGGCAAGCGCAAGTCTGTCGTCGTTGGAATATGGTTTATCATTATCTACCTCGCCGTCGGCACCACCATAGTCAACCTTTCTTCGCTTGCGGGATGGTCGATCAACAGCAGGGCTTCTTCCAGCGACGCCGGGGCATTTGAATGGTTTGTGAAGTCGGTCAATTGAAGAGGGTGTCGGCATTCGCTTGCCTAGAGTTTTGTCCTTGCCAGCAAGTGGCGTTGCGACGAGAGGTGACCTGAATTAAGTGTTAGAGCTTGCAAAATTGATCCAAAGTGATTTGAAACTCACACTGCTCCCATCTTGAATGCCTTATCGTGTCAAGGGCTTCGGAAGAAATTGTTCAATTGTGCAAGATTCTTTGCCACCCCAATAAGAATCGATGAAGGGTAAATAGGCAAGCGCGGTATGAGTGACTCGACGCGACGGCAGGCAGAAACACGCTATCACGTGAGCCGCCACTAACAATTGGAACTCAGTCCGTCCCATCCCGGCCAAGACCCCGAAACCGCCGAAAGCTTGGACTTAAAGCCTCCACTAGCTTAGGTAGCATTGGATCGGATGGCGGTCGAGGAATCAAGTTTATCGTTCGGTTCATGATGGGACCGAAACTGGTGGCAAGGAATACATCTTCTTCTCCTTTTCTCCTTTTCTTCTTGTGCATCTTCCTCTACCAAACACCAACCAAAGATGATAAACGAAAGCCCATTTGTTGAAATGTCGTCAGGGTAGGTCACTGCTGATCATCTACTTAGTATGCGGCTCTGAAAGACCCTGGATCACTAACACATGCTTCAAGCGTCAATCTCTCCAACCCCAATCAAAGCCGATCGGCTGGTGGGGATACCTTTGCCGACTATCAATCCTCTGGACCGACCCCTCTTCAAGTAGCAATTGCTCAACATCGTACTGGAATTTTGACTGCAACAGTTGCTGGACACTTTGCGCATTGGCAGTATCTCACTCGATTTCGTCGAATTAATGTACAGGCTACTGCAAATAGAGGTCCTCTTGCACGGCTCGGTTTGGCCTGGGGCCTCGTTTACCTCGGCGTCTTGAGCACTATTACAGTGGCTCAGCGCAAAGTCTCGAGGAATACCGATCCTCTTCTCACGACTACAGAATCTAAAGAAATAGTCTCATAATGTCGGCCGATTTCTGGGCTGGTTATTTGAGTGGTGCTGTTGGAATTATCATTGGAAATCCTCTTGATGTGATCAAAGTTCGACTTCAAGCACAACATACCAGCCCAGCATCGAATCCGCCTGCTGTCTCGATCCCTACAGGAACAACAGCGGCGGCTTCAGCCATTAATCAAGGCGCATCGTTCAGCACACGATACCTCGGATCATACACCTCCTTGGTAACTGGAACTGCAGCACCAATTCTTGGCTACGGTGCTCTGAACGCCTTACTCTTTGTTTCTTACAATCGCACCGAGGCGGCATTGGATAGCGCATTCTCGACATCCGGAAATTTATGGAATACCTGGTTTGCTGGCGCCGTCGGTGGTCTTGCAACTTGGGTTGTTAGCACCCCTACCGAACTGATCAAGTGCAGAGCGCAGCTAGCTTCCTCTCCAATCTCAAGTTGGGCCATCACCAAGGAGACCTGGAAAAAAGAAGGCGTTCGGGGGCTTTACTTCGGAGGAACTGTCACTGCTATTCGAGATAGTGTGGGTTATGGCTTTTACTTCTGGTCTTATGAGCTGACTACTCGTTGGCTGGCTACAGAACAGGGCGAAGAATCCTCACTGCAGCACGAAGCTGCTAAAGTCCTTCTCTGCGGAGGATTAGCTGGCGTTGCGACTTGGGTGAGCATATTTCCACTCGATGTTATCAAGACTAGGGTTCAGGCGCAGACCCTGGGCGGACAAACAGAAACATCATCCCTTCTGCAACCCAATGGAGTTTCACGAACCAAACGGGCTGGCGCAATACAAGTCGCGCGTGAAGCGTATCAAGAGGGAGGCTCTCGTGTCTTCTTCAGAGGCTTGACCGTCTGTAGCGTTCGAGCTTTTATTGTCAATGCTGTTCAGTGGGCGGTTTATGAATGGGTCATGTTCGAACTCGGACACGGACGGAAGACAGTGTCAAGCGAGCCTAGGGTAGAGATGGCACATACGTGACGATGTATGAGGTCTATAATGAGCTCAAACAAGGTCCTGTTTGCTCCAGGAAATCTCTTAATAGCTGCATGCCATGCATTGAGATATTCGGCTGAGCAATGCTTGAAAATTCGTTCACGGTCCGCCTAGATCCCCATGTGAATCGTACCATGCGATTCATTACCTATCTATCAGCCAAGCATGTCCTGTTTCACCAGCTTTGCAACTCATTTTCGGCCCATAACCATGTCTCGCTACGTTATGTGGGTAATCTTCGACGATCAATGGTGGATTACATACAAATCTGTATCGCAGAGGAAAGCCATAGTTTACTCGACAAGAAATCATGGCCACACGGCCTATCGACAGCTGGATGAAGGGCCTACGGCGGGCTAAGGCATGTGGGAAACCAGGGAACTCATCAGTCACAATCTAATACTACTACACGAGGCCCCAGAATCGTCCCAAACATGGTATTTGGTGAATTAATCCATTACTCCAATCCTGACGCACAGAAATTTAACCTAGTTTTCGCCCTCTTGATCTTGAATAGGATACCTGAGCGCCTTTAATCCATGTTTGTCCCCCAATTACTGCTCACTAGTCTCAAACAGTGCCATTTTCTTTGTTGACCGGCTTCAGCTCGCGCCAACCTTCAAGCCCTGCCTTGTCTTTCCACTTCTGGGTATCCTCGTCGTATTGCACCAGCCACTTGGCTACGGCATCGCTGGCCTGTGCAACGATCTCCTTCTTCGCTTCGCGCGCAACTGTTGCATCTTTTTCGAGTCTCTTGTTCGAGTCATTGCCGAGTTTTTCATCGCGTTCCTTTCTCTTCCTCTCTCTTTCAGCCAACCACTCTTTTCGCCCAGCGAGATATTTGGCGCTGTGTCCTAGGCCAGCACTTTCGTGGGAGATGCCCTTGTGAGGCCTGTCGAGAGGAGGAGCAGTGAAGAAGAGAACTCGACCAGAGCTATCATGTTGAAATGCCTCTCGCAACTCCTTTGGCATGGCTTCGTTCATATTGTCGGGAAGTGCGTAGACCTCTGGTGGTCTTGGGGGGTTGTACACATTGCCGCCCTGCATAGGCATCCCTGGAGCAGCCGGCATAGGGCTGCGAGCGACGGGAGTGGCCTGCACTTGGTTGTATGCCTGGGTCATGTGGTTTGCCATTGGTGCCTGTTGATGCAGAGGAGGCACCGATTGCCCATAGTTAGGGGTGAATCCTTGTGCGTACCCTGCCTGTGGGTGTTGAGGTTGGTGTTGATATTGTACAGGTCGTACAGACACTTGAGGCTGGGCTCCCAGGTGAGGTTGGTGTGGAATAGGGACTGGAGTCTGATGAACTTGTGAAGGTTGGGCTCCTGGAGTTGCTGGCTGAAAGTGAGGTGTCATGTGAGCGTTGTATGGCACGGGTGAAGGTGAAGGGCCCCCAGGGTAGGATATTGAAGGGTGTCTCCCAGAAGTATCACCAGGCATGCCACCAGGCATGCCACCAGGCACTGACAACATTGAAGCGCGCCGGCCAGAATCAGCGCCAGCATCTGGAAGCGGGACCGCCGACATGGCTTGCGGCGGAGGGGTGGGCACTGGAGGTGGTGATTCCTAGGAAGTTATGGTTAGTTGGGTACGACAAGAAAGTGAGACGAAGGAAAGCCTGAGGCACGAGTCACGCATTGAATCAGGCTTTGAAGCTCAGAGGGAAAAAAAAAGGCGTGGGTGGGCAGGGATCATGCAGGGCGTTCGTTTGCTGATAACGAATACAATGGCAGCCAGCCGAACTATTTCATAACACGACAGAAGAGAGGAAGAAAAACCGAGGTCACTTACATTAACTTCCCGTTTACGGCGATGTACAGCTCCAACAATAGGCGGGGCATTCGGGCTTCCCCATGTTGGCTTGGGCAGCTCATCTGTTTCCTTTGCATCTTCGCGCAGCAAATGCTTGATGGGACTGGGGATCTTCTTCATGCGTCGAGGCACGTCAAAGAGGTCCATTTCGTAGTCCTTGTCGCGCACCTCATCCGGTACACAGCTTGCCCACGTCTTGATCTTGTTGAATGTGAACTTTTCCTCGTTATAGCGTGATTCACACACATAGATCTCCTTGTCGAGAGGAAATCCTCGGGGACGGCCTTTGTTGAAGCGTGTCACGAACATGACAAAGCATCGATCCAAGACCTCTTCGATCTGGTGATCCCGGTATTGCCCAGTTTTGACGACTTCATGCTCAAAGAAATGCTTCTCGTATCGATGCACAGTCTGCTCTGGTCGGTAGTACCAGCAGGCATTGATCCATCTTTGACCGGCGCGATCTTGCCAAGTTCGATAGATTTGCGCCACGGTGGGTTTGGCTAGGTCATTAGGATTCCTAATGTGAACCCAATCGCCTGTTCAATGTTAGGAGCGTATAAAATGTGGGAGATGGATCACACAGCAGATCCCTATGTACGTACCAACTTTCCATGACTGCCCGTTATGGTGAATCTCCGCTAATGGCAACTTGCCGTCCTCGTCACGGAAATCATCATCAGGTTTAGCCTTTTCCTGCTCAGCTAATAAGATGGCTTCCTTCTGTAGCTCAACGGCAGCCTTGTACACTTCACTGTCGTCCTCGTTATATCGCTTGGCATTCTCGAACATGAGATTGAGATCCTGAAGCACATGGTCGATGCTTTGGTACTTCTTCCGCTTCGCCTTCTTCTTGATGTTGTCGAGAGCGATGGGGTTTGGTATTGTCGTATAGTAATCTGGGACGGCAGCTTTATCGGGTAGCTTCTCAAACGGATGAATGAGAAGGTTTCCCCTAGCATCCTTGGGCTTTCTTAATCCTTTTAAAAGCGAGGCAATGCGGGCTTCGTTTGGAGTAAGGACACTAGGAGGTCGGCCTCTTCGTTTATGTGAATCGTCTTCGTAGTCTTTGTCCTGATCTTTTCGACCGGCGCCACGTCGTCTTCGACCCCTGCGTCGACCACCTTCGTCATCCGAATCATCATCGTCGTCATCTTCTTCCTCGTCTTCATCCTCCTCCTCGTCTTCTTCCTCTTCATCCTCGTCTTCTGCTGGTGGTGATTCTTCCGCAGGAGGGAGTTCGCCAAGATCGGGCAATTGCGCGTCATTGGTGTTGATGTGACCCTTTTCCACCAGCTTCTTGAGTTCTTCGACAAGAATCTCCCTAAGACGAACTGCGGCACCGAAGATAGGAGCTGAGGGACGGTTGTAGACCTGAGCGTTGTGACAAATTTGCGCAACATCTTTGACGAACTCGGCAAATGAGCCGTATTGTTTCTTCTGAGTTTTCCCCTATCATCTTGGTCAATGATCCGTGTCCCAACTGCCAAGACTTTGCGAACCTACTCGGATGGTACTGAAAGCAATGGGCTCGGAGATGATTTCAAAATAATCGGGCAGTGTTCTTCGATTAGGGATGCGCTGGAAGCCAGCAGCAAGCTGCTCGCCGCTATAACACTGTCAGAACCACCCAATCCTCTTCAATATACGGGAGGGGTAGCATACTCGTCGTCAACACTGCATAGATACGTCGAGAGATTGTGTATCAAGCGATACATGTCGGGACGGCCCTCCTCGTCCACCTCACCCTCTGCGTCCTCTTCGCCTTCGGCATCTTCGTCACCTTCCGCGTCCATATCTACGTCAGGGTCGCCTTCAGCATCGATATCATCGTCTGGTGTATCCTTCATCTCGACATCCATGGAGACTGTTTTGGCTTCTATCGATTCGCGCACCTCTGGCGCGTTCGCCCTCCGAGCGGACATGCTGGGTTCGTGAGACCACTCCGATCGCAATGTGGTTGTAGAGGCGAAGGACGGCGCGTACTGTTCGCGTTCGTTAGGTTAAGCTATGCTGTCACAATTAATTGCTGATGGGGTTTGTGCTGCGAAATCACGACAGCGTGATGAAGCTGTAATTAAAAGGTACGTATTCCAAGCTTGCTCGAAAGTGCGACTGAAGACCGCGTACATTTGCGCGCGATGTTTAATGCTGAAAATGGTTAGTACTAGCGTGCATATCTCTGAGTGGGTCCCAATCTCCGCACTTCACACAGGGCTGAGATAGATTATTGGTGCCAGCTTTCATCCATTCACTCTGGCTCCCCAGCCTTATCGTTTTGTGATTCGTTTTTTTCGAATTTGATCATATACACTTAATCACTCAAGCTATAGTATTTACTTAAATTTTGGTCCAAAATTAGCTTAAACAGATTCAGTGCCTCGCTTTCTTGGTGCTTCTTTCTAATTCCTCGCCTTAAAACAGAGCACCCCTCACTCATCTTGACCAGTCTTCATCTAAGCACATTAACAACCTTCACGATCCGACAAAACGTCCGAAACTCTCAGTCTTGGTTATTACTCTTGCGACCCATCATCACCATGCGAGCTCGGTACAAAGGTCCATCCGGTACCGGCATCCTCGAGTTACCTGATCATGCCACTGTAAAAATGCTCTTTGATGAACTGCGAGCCAAGACAGGAATTACCAACTTTGGCATAAAATATGGCCCGCCTATGGCTATGAAGACTCTCGAAGCTAGCCAAAGTGACCAAATTGCTAGATCTATTGGCCTTCATGGAGAGACACTCACCATTGTGCCCGAGGATGTACCACCTGAACCTACTGCGCCAGTTCAAACTGGTACTGCCCAACATCAAGCGATGACATCTCGGGCGGCAAAGCGAAATGAGAGCCCAGAAGATGTAAATGTCCCGTGGCCAGAGCAAGGTGGAACTCTACGTAAGTACTTTTGCTTGCCCAGAAAGAGTATTAATACTGACAACCCGTAGTTCTAAGAGTGATGCCCAGCGATAACAGCTGTTTGTTCACTGCTTTTGGAGGTGCCTTGCAAGATCAGATTCCAGCTCAACGGTTGAGAAAGATGATGGCCGACTACATCGTTGAACATCCTGAGGATTACTCAGAAGCTGTCCTCGGTAGCCCTCCCAGCCAATACTGCCGTAGTATTCAAGACCCTGATCGTTGGGGAGGCGGTATTGAACTTAGCATCCTGTCCTCCATTTTCGATATCCAAATCTGCACCTTTGATGTCCAGGTTGGTCGAGCTCCTCTGCTGTTCCGCTCCTCACTGACATTGACAACCCCCAGGCCCAAAACTTGATCAACTTCGGAGAGGACAAGCGAGATCGTTGCATTCTTGTCTATTCAGGAATTCACTATGACCGAGTCGCCTTCAGCCTGTCTGACTATCCGCACGACTCGCCTACTTACCCCCCTGAAATGGATCGAACTGTTTGGCCTACCGATGACGACGAGGTACTCGAAAAGACCAGAGAGCTCGTTCAGAAGCTTAACAAGGCGCACTACTACACGGATACAGAAGGTTTAATTCTACGATGCGATGTGCCTGGATGTGACTGGATAGGCAGTGGTCAGCGCGAAGGTCAGAAACATGCAGAATTCACTGGACATGTGGATCTGAGTGAAATCCAGGACGAGGGTGACAGCGTTCTCCGGAAGTGTGATACACCCGGATGCGATTTCATCGGCCAAGGTGACAAGATCATGAGACAGCATAGTGCAGATACTACTCATGTCAGGTTCTCTATCATTCCGGACTGGTGAGAGGGGAATGATATAATTGTGAGATTGTTCGGTACTATTAGTGCAGCGAGGCATTGCAAGTTGTTGAGTTTCTTGAACATAGTTAGCGCTACAAACAGAGATCAGATGATTCTTTGCGACCATCTCACACTATACAGGTTATTCACAATGAGCCTATATAGGATTGAAGACAGATATGAGACACAGACGAAAAGGTGATGGTTGACAGCTGAATTTAAGGTTTCTATTGGTACAAACGCCATGACCGAAGCGCGTTCATTGAACATCTCGAAGCAAATTTGGTAATAGTCGGCATTGATTCTCAACGAATGCCCAAAGAGTCCCGTTGAGCGCGCCGTATTGCCTTCTAAGCGGCTGCGTGTGAAACTTTTGTGATCTCGGCGATAATGGTGCCATTTTGCTGGTCCCCGATGGAAGACATCGAGGGAACTCGTGTAGACGCCCTGATCTCCTATGCCCCAGCAATGAACTATCGAGATAGCCCTTGCTCTTTTATATAGGAGTAGTTGCAGAATCTGAATTTTTGCTATTGCCTTCTGCTGATGGCAGACCATATGCGCAGCCGAATAGCTGCTTTCCTTCGTGCACATCCAAGGTGAGATCTTTACCATTTAGTTTGCCTTTTTCGAGAACTCAGGGCTATGTACCGAGTCGATGTTGGCCAAAGAAAGGTTCAAGAACTCATGCTTGTTTGACCAATTCTGTTCTCTCTCCGCAAACTCCTTCATCTGCTGAGGGGGAGGTGGTGGGTCAGTGATCTTGGTGATCAGATATGCGGTCGATGCTTCGGCAATGCCATAGACGAGCACGCCCACAAGAGGGATTCTGACAAGGATGTAGAATCCCAAACCAAAGCCGAACAAAACTCCCTCGCGGCTGCGGAACCAGTTTCGCTTTTGTTCCTTTGTAAAGTGAACACGAGCAAAGTATGGCTCAAGTAACTCTCGCATCAGACTCCTGGAGGAGAAGTAGCTCTGAAGGAAGATGACCAGGTACCTTCGGGGAAGGAAAATGCCTGTACCAAAGATGACTGAAGCTGGCCCCAAACCCACGGCCTTGTTGAAGGTGTAAAAACTGGCCGCGGGCAGGACAAATCGACCAATATATGGTGTGTACGAGAGAGCGAACACAGCGAGAGAAATACCACCCTTGCGAAGGAAGCGGTAGAGAAACATGGATACAGCCTGGGCGGTGCTCTCAGAATGAGTACTTCCGTCAGAGGGACGGTACATCTTGAGGTTGGGATAATACATGTCCCGAAGCTCTGATGGGTTTTCACCTTGGTGCTTTTGGACATAAGTCATATCAACCCATTGCAATGACTGCATAAAGCTATTCGTAATTAGTTAGATACAGTTAAGGGCCTCATGACGTCCGTTAATTGACTTACAGGTTATCGAGGGTTGGTACAACATAACGCATGAGAGCCATGAGGAAGAAAGGAACTTGAAGGACATATTCTGCCACAAAGTCAAGCCCACCGACAAGAGTATCGTCCCACGTTACAGTATCAAGAGATACAAAGAACGAGATGAACCAAAGAAATACTTTAATCCCCACAATCTGATTCGTAGTCAGCATGGTTCTCTTCTGTCCATGCTGGTAGTGAGACTTACAGGTATGGTGACAATCAGTCTAATAGCGAGGCCTGCTACGACAGCAATGGCAGCCTGACGATAGTGATCAGTTGTAAAAAGGGCTGGATTCTGTAGTGCTCGTTGAGCTATATTGTTACGATTAGTAAAGAGACTAGCATCCTGATCCCATGTGGTACTCACCTCCTACTAGAGTCAGCTGAGCGCCACGTATTACGGTGTTAAGATCGAAGTGAGAGAAGTCGAATTTCTCCTCAAGCTTCTCCTTCAGCTTGTCCTTATCAAGCTGTGTCTTTTCGTGGGATGACATCTTGCGAGTTTAACTCTGTGAAGCTGAAGGGGTTGAGAGACACCAGGCTGTAACTGCACAGGGCTCAAGCTGAGCTTGTGCTAACCGATTGGTTTTAGTGAACACGCAGTATCAGGCACGGAGATTTGCCAGCCGCTTTGAAGAGAAAAAGGGTCTATTTGAGACTGTTGAGGATTTGCCTGTCTCAGTTGTTGGGTAGGAAATGAAGGTAGTAGTGATATTCAGGAACAGAAGTACGGAACCTTGGAATGGTGAGGTCGGGTGGGCTGAGACTGTAAGGTGACGTAAGGATACCAGTTGAAGCTTACGCCAGATTGGCGGCTGAGTTAGCTCTTTGCACAGCTATGGGCGTATCCACAAGAGAAGAAGAATGACATGTGATATATAAGAACTGCAAGACAAATTATTGTATCAAAGAGTGTCTTGATAGAGCCGCAATCTGTTGAAATTACAGGAAACCAAAAACATAGGAATACTATGAAAGGAACCCTCATGATTAAGACAAACCCTCATAAACTTGTTACGCTGTATCTTTCAATCTCCAATTAAATCAGTAGCTATTGCTCCGCCACCTCTTTACGGCTGGCTGGGGTAGGACAACTGCACCTAAGTGGCGTTCGCAGCGATTTATGCAAGGTCCAGCTTACATCCATTAAACAAAGGAAATCATAAGAGTGACAGCTGAGTTCAAGCTTGTCAACCGTTCACTTGGTACGGAAGAGTCGAGTTTATCGGACGATAAAGCTGGACCTGAGCAAGCTTTCGTCGTACGATATCTCAAACCTCTAACATCAAACGTTTTGCAAAACTTGAGTAGCATGGGCTTGGACTCGCTGTACACAAAAATGTCCTGAATTCGCTGAACAGCTAGCTACCTATAGTCTACCTAGGTCAATCAAGGGATCGAGGGGCGGGACGACGGGATCAACAGCGGGCCATGGAATGTTATCGCGGATGACTAAGGCTGGCCCCCTCTAGAATCCCCTGCACTTAAGGCACATACATGGCTAGGCCAGGTCCATATCCGCCGCCGCTTCAGCACTTCGGGAGTCGAGGGAGCGAACAGAACAGGAAACAAAAGACGTGACACCCGGGTCGTTCGAGAACGATAAGGATTACATTCAGGAACCCGTATCCGTTGCTAAACCCCCCTCGAACTCACGTTTTCCTTACATACCAACCTACTTACCTAGGTACCTACCCTACAAGGTCTCCCTTCTATCGTTAGCTGGTCAGGGGACTCGCGATCAACTCGTCACGACCCGGCGCGACAACCTCAACTCGACAAATATCCACGGCGGGCGCGCAGCCATGAACAATCTGTTTTGTTTGTCTCGGCGAGATGTTTGAGCTGCAACCAGGTTGAATAAATCTTTGCGCTAACAAAAAGAACACAACACCGCGACGTCACATCCCACACCCTCATCATGGACGACTCCGGGGATGATTTGGCGCCTCGGCCGCCCAGACGAGTATCAACCGCTCCCATGCCTTCACGAGATTCCACGGAACCGGAAACACCCGAGTCAGATCTAGTCGAAACACTCTACAGTCATCCAAATGTCAAAATAATATCCTTCACAGCCACCGGACGAGCGTTCGCGAGAGGGCCCGCCTTAAGCAACGTTGATCCACCAGGTTCCTTATCATGGTCCTCTCAGCTGGAGAGAACTATTGCTGTTGGTGGGTGCCAAACAAGTATATATGCACGGCTAGCCGCTAAGTATTGTACATAGGACCCTTTCGCATATACAGAGCCCCAAGATCTGTAGCCTTCTTGAGCTGCGGTTCTGCCCTACAACCGATTCTACGAAAAAGCCAGTGCTGGTGCATAGATGAGGACAATAGCAGATTTGTCTTACAAATTCGCCGACCGAACTACTGGAGAATAGAACTCCCAGTCGACGACCCCGAAGATCAAGAACGAGCTGAAGAACTGAGAGAAGTGTTCGACAAGATTCTACAATTCGAGAAGACGGAATGTCCTTTCAAGCGCACTTTCACTGTTGATCTGCCAGAGCAGGTTCCCGTTACGATCCTGCCCTGGACACCACGATCACAACCTATGACCCCTTCCGAAGAGGCAACTCCAGCCTCTTCTACGAACTCACGAAGATCATCGTTTGCTGGGAGAGCTTCTACCCCTACCCCACTACTTCCTAGACAGCCCAGGGATATACCGGCGAGTCCAATACCCACTAAGCCTGAAAGTGCAGCATCTAATGTGGTACCTTCCAATATATCTCTTTATGAGGAGTACGGAATGAGTCTCGACCCTCTTCAACCGCTTGGTACAGGAAATGCAGGCACGGGACACTTGGAGGCTGTCCCAGAACGCCCGACTGGAACGGGCTCTTCAGATATGCTTGATTTTCATGATAGGTCCTCTGTACTTTCTTCCAGCCCTACAGAAGATGACTCGTCTGTATATCAACTCCACGAAGGGTCTGGAAATCGAGGGGGTAATATGAAGGCCAGGCTACGACGACGGACTGGGAATTTCACAACAAGATCAGCCACGATGCCACCACACATGATGCCAACGATGGAAAAGTCTGCGCCATCCACATCAAGGGAGCCCCTCTTGAGAAGTGTATCTGAAACAACACACAAGCCAACTGGCCGTGCTGCAGATCCCCTTTCTCCCCCTCAAAAGAAAAATAAAGGGGATGCAAAGACCTCACAGTCACCGCAGCAAAAGGGATCCGCGCAACAACCGCGATTACTACGTAGAGATAGCGAGGAATCTTTCCATAGCGTTGAGTCATGGCACTCGTCTGGAGCTCCCCAGCATCCTTCGCCTCCTACTTCTCAAGCAGAATCTTCTTTGGAGGTAAACAATGACTTGAATGATGCTGATAGGCTATCCGCTGGCAAAAGAAACAAATCATCCCATAGTAGGGGCAGCTCTCCGATGCCATGCGCATGGGAATCTGACTCCGATGATGACAGCGAGACGTCTGATGAGAGCTCATCGTCGGACGCAGATTCAGTGAAATCGCTGAAGAACGATGCCTTTCCCAAACTTGACGCCGGCCCGTCGACGTCAACTACAGCTGCACCGCAGCGGCCTTTTGTTCCACGTCATAGAGCGACGACTGGTAGTATTTCAGTAAGGCGACGCGCGTTGTCACCTCTACCTCCAGCAGCCAATCTTTTTACACCTGCTTCGACCATGGAACGAAGACCATACAGGAGTAAGTTGGAAACCGTCAAGAACCTTCCAATGGCTATCATTGCCAAAACTTATGAGATGATCTTGGGCCCTCCCAGCTCTCTTATCCGCCTCATTCTCAAGGTAGCAGCCAAGATTGCGTCAGGCCAATGGCGAGGTCTTGTCTATGGGTATGGTGAAGATGGCGAAGAAATACCAGTGCAGTGGGATTACTCCGAGGGAGAATTCAGTGACTGGAGTGACGATGAACACGATCAGCATGATCGCAGTCACAAATCAGGAAAGCGCCATAGCAGACATCGCAGCAATGCTCAGGATATGGCAGCAGACGATGAGATGCGTAGGCGACCCTCATCCTCAGACGATAGCCGAAGCTGGGGGGTTGACTGATCAATCAAGTGTGATATGCTTTATACGTACTATGCTGTATGATGTTGAAAGGTCCGTATTGAAAACGTTTCTATGAATGAGATGCAGCATGGTATATTGCAGTGTGGCAGAACGTTTTGGTTGGGCGTATGGGATAGGACCAGCCGGCGTTCACTGTAGGGTTCAATATATGGATGGAGTTTTACACCTTTCTTCAAATCTATCTATTTGGGCTCAGGAGTTCGTATGAGCGAGTCGCTTTGGCATATCCAATATTTAATTGTACACTATATCTATATTTCACGAATATGATGATACTCTACTCTATTTTCTTGGCACTTTCACCCCCAGCATGCTTGTGTACACATTTCCAGCTCTCCGTTTTCTCGCAGGCTTTGGCAGATCTCACCAAGTGTGCGTAAGATACGACAAACAGGATGTGACATAAGCAGTTGTTCCGTGTTCGTAGGCAACCGTGAACTGAACAATACGATGAATACGGGCAATGCGGAATAACTCATGAGGAATTGAAGTACCTAGCCCAATGTCAAAGGATCAAAACGGCGTTCTCAGATTGGATGGTTTTTGCATGACCCGCAATCGTATTCCTCGCATTCATCCACGATTGGCCAATCACTAGCACCACAGGGCTGAAGAGTGGTGATCTCAGGCAAAGATGCAATCATATAACATTTGGAATTATGATAATAAAATGGGCCACATTGTTGATCTGATCGTCATGAGAAAGTATATAAGTGGAAGAGTCCTCTTCCCTTTTGATGACTATAGGGTCTTGCTCAAGGAATACTCAGCAAAAGAAGTCATGCAACTTACACAAACTTGGAATTGAAACGCATGTCATGTCTGACGGAAAATACGGTATGCCATACTCTTTTACTACTATTAACTAGCTGGTTCATTGCAGGAACTAACATTACGGTAGTTGACGGGAGCTATTGGTTCTATGCCCCTAATAAGGGCGCCGCCATCTTCTTTTGTCTTGCTTTCTGTTTCTCAGGATGTTTCCATGTATGGCAATGCATGTAAGCCTCCATCTCTCTCTACCATGTGAAGTATGAAACAGCTAGAAGAGTCTTGACAACTGATCATGCTTTGCAGACTGTACAAATGCTGGAAATTGACACCCCTGTTTTCATTCTGTTCTCTCCTCTTTACTGTCGGCTTCGCACTTCGAGTATATGGGGCCTTTCACTATGAAAATCTCGACATTTTCATTGCTAGTGTCTGTATTACTTATGCTGCGCCGTAAGCACCCTTGTGTTCTGGGACTCGATCGTGGTGTAACGTGCTGACTATCTGCAGACCGCTATTGGAACTCCAGAATTATCGCATCCTCGGTCGAATCTTGTACTACGTCCCGTACCACTCCCCCATCCACCCTGGAAGAGTCCTGACAACTTTTGGCTTTATATCGGCCATAGTCGAGGCCCTGAATGGATGGGGTGCTTCATACTCAGCAAATCAATCACTTACCGACAGCGAGATTAATGCAGGTCATGCTTTGATCAAGACATCGTTACTCCTACAGATCGTCGTGGCAATATTGTTCATTACACTGGCTGTTACGTTCCACCGTCGATGTGTTGTTGCTGGTATCACAAACGAGCGACTCAACAAACCATTATGGACTTTGTATACCAGTATGATCCTGATTCTTGCACGAACCATATATCGTATCGTGGAATACTTCAGTGTTGCAGAGCTTCGGTACGGCCCAGGATTCGATCCAGCCACTATTAGTCCGGTCGTAAGATACGAATGGTTCTTCTATGTGTTTGAAGCAGCTATCATGCTTTGTAACCTTGTCATGTTCAATATGCGACACCCCCGGCGATATCTCCCCAGAAACAACAAGATTTACCTCTCCTCAGATGCGGTCACTGAGGTCGAAGGCCCCGGGTATAAAGACCCAAGGAAGTTGTGGCAGACCCTTATTGATCCTTTCGATGTTCAGGGGTTAGTTACTGGTCGTGGTCGGGAAACTGATAAGTTTTGGGAGAGGAGCGATGGGCGGATAACAGAGTCAAGAAAAACAGCAGGAGCGAACACTGAAACGGCTTGATAGGCTGGGTTAGAGTTATTTGAAAAGACTTAGACGGTTATACTGCCTTAAGACCATCTTCTTCGTCGGGCTTGGGGCAATTGACGGGATCTAGGTATCTAAGGCAGTTAACAAATTTTAGTTACACTAGCTAGCACTCTTCATTTTGAAGCAATTGCTTAGACTAAGGAGACAACAACTGGTAGATGGAAGCGATACCTCCACTATTACGCACCGTGTCTCTTATGTGTGTCGTCGAAATTAAACTGACAGAGCGAACAAGGCGCCATGCATCAACCGGAGCGAGGCAAGGTAGGAGCATGGCTCAAGGATCAAAGTACCAGATCGTTCATGATGTTTGGGCTTTGCTCCGGTAAATGAGTTTTCAATGCCAGTGTAAATTGCAGAATGGGTCAAATATGTATATCCATAATCCACTCAAGTTATAGGCACATCCAAACTGGCATTTGATGCGGGCGAACGAATGGGAGCAAAAAAACTTGGCGAGAAGGAATGGTGAAAGGCCCGTCGGCGTTTTTATTTAATTGAGACGATCCGTGTGATCTTATGTTGACGAAGGATCAGAAACGCAGGACACAGCCTTCTCAACCCCAGGATTGTATATTCAGTGAGTTTTGACTGGATCAAGCGGAACAATGCATCTGGATCTGTATTCTTATCTGTGTTACAGTTTTACTTTCTGTAGATTAACGCGCGGTAAATCGCCTCATATTTGTGATGTTTACTGTGAGGTTGCTTTTGTGGTCAGTCTTACAGGGGACCCCAAGAATGTTTCTAGAAAGAACGCATGGAGTGGATTTGATAACCCTGTAACATTGATCCTGACGATCCTGATTCTGTCACTGAAGACTCCGCAAGCCTATTTGGATGTCGTTGATGCTGCATATGCCATCAACGTCTCTAACCATAGTTGCAACTCGCATTTTCGCATATCGAATTCGCTAATTAGGTTTAAATGTACCAAAAATAAACACGTTCTAGTAAGGACGTGCTCGTTTTGGGAATACCTTCGCCACACCTTGCGGTCTCTTTTGCAAGCCTCAATCACTTTTTAGCGTGGGATTGCGGGGGGGCCTTGGCTTCTGGGGCAAATGAGGAGTGAAAACGCCTAGTAGCTTGAATGAGTGTTTATACCCGTCCGTTACAAACACGCGACCTCAGCTGAGTTGGATTCCTTTTGGCTAACGAGTATTAGGCGTATTTGACATTGCTTTCCTGGGAAAACATTGTTTCTCTATGCGCCGTGAGCATGGTTCGTTCAACCGTTTGTGATTGCTCTTATAATTACTGCATCAATGTTGTGTTTTGATAAATCGCCAAGAAACAGATCCTCATTATCCCTGTTCTCCTACATCCTTAGCTTCCTCCTCGAGCGCCGTGCAGGGATTGGCAACGCCGTGACAGCCCCCTCTATCAGGCCCGTATCAGACCGCGGCCGAACTAGAAGCTAGAAACGGCCATAGCCATCTTTCAGCTCAGCATACCAAAGTCGGGCCAGATCAGGTGGCAAGGAAGGACCAACCTGGGTCTGATAACAGGCGGTCTAACAGTGGTTGAAGCTGAATTCATCCCTTGACATTCTGCAAATTACACCACTGACTGTAAAACAGCCCAGGGCTTCGCCATATCACTCACTGCCAACAACAGAAGGCTTCGCCTCTTTCGCCCATCCAACAACCTTACCTTACCTCAGATTAAGGAACCTCGGTCTTTTTCTGACCACGCTAAAGACCAGAGGCGGAGAACATCTCTAAGCCTCCCAACTGGAGCAGCAACTCCATGTATCCATCCAACTTACACATATTCACGACTGTCCACTCCTTTTGTCCCTCTTTCTTTCCTCCTCCTCTACTTTTCAATCCGTCACGTACTGCTGGCTATTGTGCGTCCAAGCCAAGCACTACGTCTGTCAACAGCACTCCATTATGATCTGATGCCTGCATAGAATCTTTCACCACCAGTGACTTCGCCTACCAAAGTTGTTTGCATTTACTGCCTTCGATACATTGCCTCCTGTCAATATTCTGCTAGTTCGACGCCAACGTTGCTATCAACATCTTTCAGATTCCATCCCCCATCAGTTACCATCATGGGGGACCGACCAGGTATCTACGTTCATCTGGAAATGGGCGTCTCGCTACCCAAAATCATGTCCAAGGACCGACACATCACCTATGTTTCCAAGAGTATGCGCGATCGAGCCAACCAATTTCCACGCCAATTACCTCCAACAAACACGAATTATCTCAACGCTCCGTCACAGTATCAAGTCACTTACCAACAAATGTCAACCCAAACTCAGCAACCGCAAACCCAACCACCGCATCAGTCCGCCCACACTACACAAAACCTACCGGCCAACATTTACAGCAGAGATCCAGTGTCGATTGGTATGGCCCATGAAACCACCTATCAGCCATATCGTCCTCAACAGGCACAGCATCACATCAGGGAATATTATGCACCAGCCGCCCAAGCGCAACAATACCAAGGCGAGACTCAGCCCGAGGAGGTCCGATTAAGTGCAAGATCCGCGGAAAGAAGCTCTCATGAACGTGGCAGATCCGCACCTCCTCCCCTGAACAGCAGTCCCTGGGATGTGACCACGAACAATAATTCAGGGGTCGAGCCTCACGTTTGGAAGGCTTTGCCCGCGACGCCGAATCAGTTCCGACTCGGAGAGGGTGATATGCCATGGGATGCTTGGACTTTTCCTATGGGGTTCAATGACAACAACGAGGATGACGACCGCAACGAAGGGGGCGAGAATCGCACTTGTTCGCGTGAGGCCAGTCTCCGAGCAACATGGGGGCCCGAGTTCCCAGGAGAACCATCGCGATCTGTTCAGCCTTTGCAAGTGGATGATCGAGCGCGGGAAAAGGCTAAAGACATACAGTCATTAGCTTCAGCATTGATGACTGTTGATAACGGTTTTGAAGACCAGTGGTGGTATCAGGGGCCACGTCTTGTCCATCTTCATGGAACATCAGTCATGGTCCCTACAGCTGTCCCAAAATCCAGCTTTCACCCTGACCATCAACAAAGCTCGGTAGGGTGGGCTATCTCGCGCGAAGAACGGGAACAACAAAACTATGAGAAACATCAACGTCAGCTGCAACAGGGGCACCGAGAACAGGAGCATCAACGATATCAACGTGCACGACAGCGACACCTGTCTCTCCAGGAAGAGCAGCTCGCGTCAATTGTTTCACCAAACACATCTTTCCAACCTGTATCACCTCGATCGAGCACTGCAGATATTGTGTCACCTTTGAGTGACTATCCGAGTCCGTTGTCGAGTTATGGGGGCCTACGACGATCTTTGACCACACGGTCGGATGAACTTCACTTGTAGGCTGTTATAAACCCGGCCTCTCACATGACTGAGAAATGTATCAAGTTGCCACCAACTTATTGGCTTATGACAAAGTCGAATAGGCTGAACGAGAAACACATCATGTTTCACCTACGTCGGATCCACGCTTCTTAGTTGTGCGTGCCTAAAAAAAAACTGCACCCCCACAGGCTATGCTCTGATTTCGATAAATGATAAGCGCTGTAAATATTATGTGCTTTCAGGCACTCAGAGGATGTCTGTGGTGAAAAGGTGCATGTAATGGCGTTTACAAGTGTTTAATATTTTTGAGATACCTTTTTGATTTGAGCGCGAAGAGAAAAAAGGCTTAATTGATTGTATAAATCGTGAAAAACCAGGAGTTTCATTCTGATAATAGCTCTCCCAGTAATTGCTGTGCAGTAAGCCGGCCAAAACCGACAACGTGACGAAAGACCTGATTCTGGGCCTTGAAGTGGGACCGATAAAGAAACTGTTGGATGAGAGTAAGAGGTCAATTGACTGTTAGTTGAGTTTCGAGCATTCGTAAGAAGCGAAAAGAACCTCAGTTCTGAACTGTTAAGGTGAGTGTTTTGATATGCGGTCATCATGCATAAGGTGGTCAAGGTGAAGCCTTTCACCGGGTGTTTCGGTAATAGCTCTCCTTCTTTCCGTCTCTCTCTACAGAATCAACATGACTTCAAGTTAAGCAGAAGTTCATTGGTTCAGTTATAGCGGGAAAATCCGGATGCCATTGGTCACTCGGCTAAGCCGTCGGGCTTCAGGTAGTGGAATGGGTGATTGGAGCCAATCAGCAGCTGATGGAAGTAATGGAAACCTCCTGTTATGCCGGACATGTACCTCCTGGGTTATTTATGGTTGCGCTACACCGTCTTGAGAACCTCGGTGTACCTCAACGCTAACGCATACGTTAACTGGCTTTTTTTTTACTCCCCCAAAGCTTGCCGATACTTGTTTGTGAGTGGAACATCGCGAATCATTGTCCGAGCTTGCTACTTCGTGTGTGTTTCGTTTTTCCCTCCTGACCTACCTACTAAATATCTCCACCTCCATAATACAAGTTCAACAACAACCCGCGATCCTCCCTGTCGCACTCTCTCCCATCCTCAATATTTCTCCTCACAGTCCTTCAACATGCTCTCAAGAAGTATAGCTACCGCCGCCCGTATGGTGCCCGCCACTCGGGCGCTGAGGCCCCGTTCGCACCCTCTCGTCATGCTTCCCTCCATGATGCAGACCGTTCGCACCTACGCCGATTCCGTCATCAAGGTTCCCCAGATGGCCGAGTCCATTTCTGAGGGTACCCTCAAGCAGTTTTCCAAGAGCATTGGCGATTATGTTGAGCAGGATGAGGAGATTGCTACCATTGAGACCGACAAGGTATGCCGTCATAGCATCATTGAAAACTGTCACTTGGACAGCCTTACTAAAACATCGACACCAGATTGACGTTGCTGTCAACGCTACCGAGTCTGGTACCATCAAGGAGTTCCTTGTTAGTGAGGAGGATACAGTTACTGTCGGACAAGACCTTGTTCGCATTGAGCTTGGCGGCGCACCATCTGGCGGCAAGGATGCCCCCAAGGAGGAGTCCAAGGAGCAGCCCCAGAAATCCGAGTCTGAATCAAAACCCGAATCAAAACCCGAGCCCAAGCAGGAGTCCGCTCCCGAGCCCAAGAAGGAGTCTGCTCCTGCTCCCAGCAAGCCCGAGCCTCCCCGACAGCCCGAGAAGAAGGATACCAATTCCCAGTCTGCTGCTTCCAGCGGCCCCTCTATGGGCAACCGAGAAGAGCGCCGTGTAAGTTGCTGCATACTATTTTGGATACCTCTGGGCCTAGTTCTTGAGTATTAACCGTCTATTCAGGTCAAGATGAACCGTATGCGTCTCCGAATTGCCGAACGTCTCAAGCAGTCTCAAAACACCGCTGCTTCCCTGACCACCTTCAACGAGGTCGATATGTCCAACATTATGGAGTTCCGCAAGCTCTACAAGGAGGACGTTCTCAAGAAGACTGGTGTCAAGCTTGGCTTCATGAGCGCTTTCTCCCGAGCTTGCGTTCTTGCTATGCGTGATCTCCCTGCCGTCAATGCTTCCATTGAGGGACCCAACGGTGGTGACACCATCGTCTACCGCGACTACGTCGATATCAGCGTGGCCGTTGCTACCGAGAAGGGTCTTGTCACCCCTGTTGTTCGAAACGTTGAGTCTATGGACATGATTGGAATTGAGCAATCGATTGCCGATATGGGCAAGAAGGTATGTTGCAATTGTGGTACACTTACAAGGAACTGATGGCTGACCACGCGTTTACAGGCTCGCGACAACAAGCTCACTATTGAGGATATGGCTGGCGGTACCTTCACCATCAGCAACGGCGGTGTTTTCGGCTCCCTCATGGGTACTCCCATCATCAACCTCCCCCAGAGCGCTGTTCTTGGCCTCCACGCTATCAAGGAGCGCCCCGTTGCCGTCAATGGCAAGATTGAGATTCGACCTATGATGTACCTTGCTCTCACCTACGACCACCGTCTGCTGGACGGCCGGGAGGCTGTGCAATTCCTTGTCAAGGTGAAGGAGTACATTGAGGATCCCCGAAGGATGCTCCTGTAAGAGACATTGCTTAATGTCAAGCTACTTAATACCCTATAGAATGTAGTCAATAGTCTTGTCGAAGCGATCCGAGATGTCTTGGCTATCATCTATTGTATACTAAACAAAGAGAAAGTGTGATCAGCATGCCTGTTCTCTTGCAATGTTCATAAACAGAGATTTCGTTATTATGATACACCCACGTTCCTCATATGGGTAGACAAAATCGGAGCTCGCCTCTTTTTGGCTTAGCCTATTTCTTTCATCAATGCTTTATATCTTGTGACCCAATGACATAGTGACTCAGGATTGCATGCAGTTGCTTCGTTCAACCAAGTTTGTACCAGATCAGATCAGCGATATGACAACTCCTATGAGCGCCCTTTTTGTCATTGACATCCAGAAAGATCTGGCATCTGATGCCAAGACCGAAATCCCAAATGCAGAGAGGATTCGCGATGCGGGAGAGCAAATACTTCGCGTTGCAAGAGGTATTCCGACCAACCCAAAGCCCATCATAGTCTTTGTTCAGCATGAAGAATCCCCTGAAAGTGGTCCTCTAGTGAAGGGCAGCAAACCATGGGAGTTGGTCTTCAAGAACGATCCAAACAATGCAAGAGAACTGCTCGTGTCTAAGAATCAGCGTGAGATTGTTATACCAGTTGACTACACTGTGCTGACCGGACTTAGGAGACACATTCAAGTCAAATCCAGACTTAATCGGTCTTCTCAAGTCGAAGGGCGTACAACATATTGTGGCATTTGGCATACAGAGCGAATGCTGTGTGCTGGAAACTTGCAAGGGTGCTCTCGAGGCTGGTCTTCGAGTCACTCTTCTCCAAGGTGCTCATTCTACGTACGATACCGAGGACAAAACAGCACTTGAAATTGAGGAAGATGTCGAAAATGCGCTCAAGGCTCTAGGTGCTTCAGTGACTTCGTGGGAGACTGCTCTCGGTCAATGGGCTAGCACTGAAGCCTTGGCCTGAGATCAAGTCATGGATCGAAAAAGACTGACCCTGAAGTTTTGTTTATATACAGGCTGTCAAGTGCCCGGACATGCAGTTACCAGTCTGGGCTGGCTTATACTAAATGAAAATTTCGATTCTTTAAAGAATGTCATATCCTGAGATGCGCTGTTTCTGCGGCTCATTGATTGAACTGTGACGTTACGATAAGGACTGTGGAAGTGGTTTTCATGGCTCGAGTTAAGCTACATGATGTAATTGTTGACGAACCCGGGGGAGTCGTTGCCCATTATCCTGAAGAGAACAAGCACAAAGGAAAAGGTAAATATAGGCAAAAACAGAGATCCATGGTGCGTCTCCCGACCGTATCTTAACAGCATTGCGAGCTGTATCGAGCATAGCAGTCGAGGAATAAAAGGATGATGCTTCGTATTGCCAGGTTCTCATCGCGGTGATCAATGTCATAGGCCGCCATCGTTCTCGAGGACAGTGAGAAGTTTCATCTTCGAAGAATATTGAATGGTTTGGAAAGACTCATCAACCGCTAAAACGATGTTGCAGCTACAGCTTTATCTGAAGCCATACAGCCCCAAACTGCACTTGGGAATTGATGCCGAAATGACTTATACACATGTGCGTAGTTCTTGTCGAATATCTCATCTCTGCTTGTCTGGCACTCGAAAGGCTGCATGTGGAAATCACCATTGTATCCTGCCTGTTTACGCTTGCCATTAGTAGTAGGGGTGCATTCAGCGAGAATTGAGAAGGGGAATATGACGGTCCGTCCATCTTCCAACACTGCCGGTGAGAAGTTTTCAATGGCGACCGTAGTGTCTCCAGTCTTCACAACATTGTCCTGCCCAGGTACTGTTAAACCGTAGATAATCCTGTAATTAATTGTATTAATAATAAT
>PVQA01000223.1:0-38147 GCA_002980515.1 Fusarium burgessii
TCTTAGAGCTTAGACTTTAGCTTACATAAGGATATTACATGCACAGGGGGATGTGCGAAGCCCTTATGTGCACAGGGGGATGTGCACGTAACGGTCGCCCATTCACAGTGGATCCCCGCATTCCAACCAAAACAGGGAATCACACCACTAACCTCAACAACAAAGGCAATTTAAAAAGGGTCAACAACATTTACATCAAGAAATCGCGGGCTTTCAGTAAAATAAAGAATTAAAGCTTGAACAAAAAAGGCAAAAAGATCGACAACGGCAGGATTCGAACCTACGCGTGCGAACACAATGCCTATGATGTCTCGAAGAGATAGCAGGGCATCGCCTTAACCACTCGGCCACGTTGTCTGATTTTCTGATTATGTCAGACAAACTCTAAGTTGGCATTATGAGCAGTACCTGACTTTCAGTTTGTGGAACTCAATTCTAAACTCCATGGCCTTAACTCAGTTCACCAATATAAGCAACTTAGAATTTCTTTAGCTCGAAGTCCTTAGATTTATTTGTTAGTAAAATAAGACAGTATGATTCCCCAGAATCTCATGAGGCTTAGCCATTTTGTTTCATAAGTTACATAATGATCTTCGCTATGTACATGGTATTTGCAGCGAATTCAGGCGATCACCTGCGTGGAGAGCAGTTATATGGTTACAGCTATGGTTGGCAACTTGGACACTGGAACAGGTAGGGTAGGTATCCCTGTAGTGAGGCACTTGACTGCACAGTATATCAATTACTCTCGGGTCGGGCTACTCAGCGGAGCCGAACTCAGCTCCACGGCCAGGCTCCTCATCCTCTGATTCATCATTTCAAGCTTCTAAAGAGCCTCGGAAGCTACCCACAGGCATCTATGATCCTCTGGAGATGCTTAAACTTTAGCCCCCAACTAGTATCCCTCCTGTTTGAGACAGATATACAGGATCAGCGCCATCCTGGATTTCAGCTCGTGGGTTGCATACTTCAGATCGCGCCAGACACGGCATAAGACACTTAGTTCGAAATGCGATTAAATAAGCATTACGTGACTACAGTCGGGGCAGTATTCTAAAATGTGCTTATTAGAGGTACTGAAAGATATATAAACTTGGTTCTTGCTGTAATATACTTCCTCTACACTAACTCCTCACTCAGTCTTTAGCCCCTCTTCTCATCTTAAACGCATCTTTGTTTTCTAGCAATGAAATTCTCAATTACAAGTCTTATCACTATCCTTGCTGTTACCTCAAAGGTCGCAACAGAAAAGGCTGCAAGGGCATGTTTAAACCAACATCAGCAAAGCCCAAGTTGAACACATACTCTGTTTGCTCATTCTATCCCTACTCAGATTGCCAAGGACTTAGTTTTGATCAGAAGGGCGGTGGGTGTGCCAGTACTTTGGAACTTTCTAATAACAATGGGGGAAAACCGGACCACATTGTCTCTTTCAGATGCGTAAGTGAATCAATCAACCCTGGGTGAGTAGTTTACTGACGATATCAATGAAGCAAAACAGCGAATAAAATGCAACAAGAAGGTCTTCTTTGGCCATTTATACTACCTAACTCTATAACAAAGTGGAAATATGAATACAACACTCTTGTTATGAAAAGTACGATTGTGGATATCTCAATCATGTCAAACAAGCCCATAACCTGTACAAACTCTCGATCTCGCCTCTTAAAATTACCCTAAAGCCTCCACATTTCATTCCCACTAAAGCCACGATCCCAACCACCCGCTATCTTATCAAGCTCTATCTTATCCATCCCCTGTCACCATCGGGAAAATAAATCAAGCACCGAGCATCAACCAATGCAGAAACCTGCTTTCCACAAGGCGGTAAATAATTCGCAGTCTTCCAAGGCTTGGCAAACCCATTCCCCGCTTGCAGATTGCAACATAGTCGGGGCTAAGTGAGCTAATTCTCATAGCGACCTACTATAAATGGTTTAAGCTTATCATCGGCTAACTTTGCTCCTGATAAAGCTATGCGGATCGGCGGGGAAGTTCGGTCATTATGCTCCCAATGTATGATGATCGTCACCGACTAGGAAGGTTCTTTTGGAAGCTTTAAAAGATGAAAAGCCCGCATGATGTCGTTGCGTGTTTCTTCGCCGACGTTGGATTCTGTTCACGAGTTGGGAAAATCATGTCGCTTCGCACTGCTGTCACTGGGCTGTTGTACGCTGGCTTAGCCACGGCAATCAAGTACAACGATAATCAAGTTGCTCTTGTTAAAGACAGTAAAGAGGCTGCCAAGAACTTTCCCGAGGTTGAATCAATCCAACTCCAGTCGCCGGCTTTCATTGATCCCAAGAGCATCCCCGCTGGTTTCGAGAATGGTACGAGCGGACCAACAAGCGATGCTACTCTGAGTATGTTTTTAAACTCATCTGCTGGTCTTGCACTAACATTTTTAGACTATTTCCTTGAGAGTCTCGCGTCGCGCAATGACTGGCTGACATACAACAACCCATCCTTCAAATCCGATGAAGGTCGATCTCTTCCTTATGTCTACCTCTCCACGTCGTCGCAGCCTGAAATCAAGGCCAACTCATCTTCGACCGGGAAGCTTCGCGTCTATCTTCAAGGTGGCGTCCATGGAAATGAACCCGGCGGCGACCAAGCCCTCCTCGCGCTGCTTGGGAAATTTGACGCCAACTCAACCTGGACAGCTTCCATTTTGGAAAAGATGGACATCATGATTCTTCCCCGCTACAACCCCGATGGTGTTGCTTATTTCCAGCGCTTTTTGGCGACGGGATATGATCCCAACAGAGATCACATTCGCTTTGCAAGCCAACAGACCCGTGAGGTGAAAGCGCTGATTGTGGACTTTGCTCCACACGTCATGGTAGACGCTCATGAATACACAGCCAATCGAGCTTTCGGCCTCAAGGATCAGTGGGCGCAAGCCATAGACGGCCAATTTGACCCCATGAAGAACTTGAACATCCATAAGGATATCCGAGAATACTCTGAGGAGGTCTTTGTGCCTAGAATTGCTGGTGCCATGGATAAGCTTAACCTGCGCTGGAGTCCTTATATCACCGGAAATGCTAGGGAGGAGCCTTTGGTGTTTACCCAGCTTGATACTCAGGCGCGAGCTGGAGATGTTTCTTTTGCTTTGACGCAAGCTATGGTGTTCCTCACGGAAACTCGAGGTATCGGTCTTGGAAGCCAGCACTTCCAACGTCGTGTTGCTTCAGGATTGACCATGATTGAAGCCATTGTCCAAACAGCTGCTGACAAAGCTGAAGAGGTTTATGAAGTCGTCGAAGGGGCACGTCAAAAGTTCATTGATGGCGTGGATGAAGTCGTCGTCACAGATGCCTTTCAACCTACAAACCGAACATGGGACTTCATCGACCTCCCAACCGGAAAACTCGTCAAAATCCCCATTCAATTTCTAAGCTCAACACCCGTTAAAACCAATCTCACCCGAGCCCGCCCCGAAGCATACATCTTTCCTCAAGCATGGAAAGAAGCGGCCGATCGTCTTCGTCTCAATGGCGTGAAGGTGGAAAACATTCGCTCTGAGTTCCGGGGCGAAGTTGAAGCCTATAACGTTACTAGCATTGAGTTGGCCAGTACTGTTTATCAGGGTACTGTTTTGAACAAGGTTACTACTGAGATTGTTAAGAAGGAGATTGCAATGCCGGCGGGGAGTTTTTGGGTTCCGACGAAGCAGGCTGCTGCGGGATATGCTTTTACTGTTCTTGAGCCCGAGAATATTGATTCATATGCTACATTTAATATTCTGCCTGTTAATGTTGGGGATGAGTATCCTGTGTATCGAGTCATGGGTTAGTCGGGGTATCGCTAGATATACCGGATAACAATCGAGAAATATTTAGCTATCACCTTGGCCTCACGTAATGCAATTTGGAACTGTTCAACATCGTTAAATGACTTGATCTGAGTTTTCTCTCTATTTACTCAGTATTGAACCAATAATACTTACCTATTCCTCAACCAAACAATTGGGGCTTCATTCGAAGTTCCGCTCAATTTGACATTCCACCTTGACCCCACTTACTCACCTATAAACCTCACTCATATTCAAGAGGCGACTCAATGATGGGCTCATAGAGCGGCTTCATAGGCGACTCGTGACAAGCCTTGCTAGTCTCACTAGCCTGAATAGCCCACGCCATTATATCCACATTCAGACTCCCAAGCTGCTCAGCAATACAGGACAACTCAGCTCCAAGCAATTGCCTCTGCTCATCAAGCAATCCCCACTTCTCCTCAAGCAATAGCCTCTGCTCCTCAGCAACACCTGATAACTCAACCTCAAGCAATCTCTGCTCTTCAACAACACGGGACAACTCAGCCTCAAGCAATCGCCTCAGCTGCTTAAAGTAATAGCGCAGCTCACATAGGATCGTCTGAAAACGCTGCCAAGACACACGAAGCTTACGAAGCTCATCGCGGCGTCCATCCTCGCTGATCTCGCCTCTGAGGTTGTTGACGACTTCTTTGCCGAGAAGGGAGTACTCGTGTTCTCGACGCTCGAGGCGAGATTTGAGTGATTCGATAACCTCCTCTAGCTCTTGCCAGAGCCTATCAACCTCGGAAGGATCGGGGAGGAGAGTGAAGCGGATACTTGAGGCCATGATATCCTGAGATGGTTGTTGCTCAGGACGGTGAGTGATGCTATAGAGTGTTGTTAAGATGAGAAGCCCTGTTCGAGTTAGTAAAAGTGACTTGAGAAACTTGGCTTTTTTACTGTGAGTCGCTGATGAGAATAAGAGAAACAGATTTTGCAATAGGGCCAGCAAGCTTTTTATAAATGAGATTCTGCTTATTCTGTCGACCAAGATAAATCGCACATGGTGGTGTTTAACAGAACAGGGCTTGCTGAACAATTGAATGACCCGACTGTTTAATGAACACAACCTTTGTTCACTTAAGTCTTATGAAGACCACTACAAAATGAATCTTGTGAAAGAAACATTGTAGAGGAATATTAAGAAAAAGAGACTTTATGCTCCAAAATTCAGTTTCTGCAGGCTCTTATTCGCTTGCTGTAAGATTGTCAGGTACTAAAGAAAAGTATCTGATAATGTACATTCATGTTTAAAGGTTCATAAAGACTTCACAAACAAAGTGATTACGCACGTGAAGACATCTCTAATATCTAATATTCGCCGTCATTGAAAAACTCTATCCAGCCGAAATTCCAGGCTTTCAGTAATTGAACCCTCGTAGCAGGAATTAAGGCGCTATGATGAATTTGGCCCCAAACAGGAAATTCTAGGCGCAGACCACGAAAATACAGTGCTACTGACATTATGAAGAATGCCTGTACTATGCGTGCATAATATTATCCAGCAATAATTCAAGATATGCAATATTTCACATAAAAGACACCAAAGGTGTGGACATTTTTTATGAGAAAGACAACTCTTATCAGTAAAACGCTGATCATCAAAGCAAACTGTCTTTGTAATTAGTCGGTGTCCCAAAAATTTGAGTTAGCGTATGAGTTGTCATATTGTTGAATGCAAGTCTCGTCAATTATTGGCTCAGAAACACATACACGCAATGGCGCATATTTTTAATGCACATCTTCAAAAGTTCTGCCCAATCTCCTTAAGTGCATACGAGGCACGTCGCACTGCAGCTCAGCTGAACCCTAGACCGCTCGGCATCCAAGACCTATCCAACCATGACATGCAGACTGAGACAGGCTTCCCCGCTCGACCAGTGAAAAGAGGAATTATCAAGATTATCAACAGTCTAAGAAATTCAATTGCCAACTCTTGTGGATAACATGCACCCATTGGCATGTGAAAGCTCAGATACGAGGTCGTAGTTACGTGATAGAAGCCAGTCCATGAACCGGGGGAGGCCCGAGCCGTGCACCCGGTCCCAATAGCTCACAGGTCATTTCCAGTTCCGCCCGTCATATGTCTCACATCCTTTCCCAATTGGTATTTTGAGGCTGCGCTGAAATTCCTAGTCTAGCGTGATAATCAGAGACATAGCCCAATGTTGTTTTTGTGGCTTGCACATCTTCAATTTTGAGAGCTGATGGCCTCCCTCTGGCTGCATGTTGACGTGAGCTTTCCAAGATGTGCAGTAGTAGTTGAGACATGAGGGGAGCTTTGACGAATGGTGGTTGAGGAAAAAGCGATCAAAGCTCAAGCTGGCTGAGCCATGATACAATAAAGAATGTGTCGCTCCCTGTTTGGCGCTTCGTTCTGTACGCTCTAAGTTCTGTAATTTGACAATTTCTTAATCTCTCAAGATGTCTTCGAGCACTGAATGTCTGGTCAATGGGACTACCAAGACCCAGTGGGACAATGAGATCAAAGAATTGAACAGGCAATTGAAGGAAGCCAAGTATCTCTCTGGCTTCCATGGAGATGCTCTCATTGGAGTGAGTTAATCAATTGAGCTCATTTCACCCAGCTTACACTTCGGCAGGACAAATTCCGGCCTCAGGTCAAGTGGTGGAGCGATCTTCGGAGTATCCTCACCTTCAAGAACATCCCCGCCATCAAGACCGTTCTAATCAAGTACATCCAAACCCGATCTCTCGATGTAAGTCCCCCTCGCTTCATCTCACCGTTTACTCACGATGATAGAAAACAAACCTCGCCCAACTCGTCGGCTCCGTCTCTAATGACAGTCTTCTCCGTGCCAAATTCATTGAAACCGAAGTCAAGAATAAGTATGAGCGCATGCTTCATCCCCCCGTGACTTATCTCGGCGATGCGTTCAAGTATCGCACTGCAGATGGTAAATTCAATAGTGCCATGCATCCTCAGCTTGGACAGGCCGGTGCGCCTTATGCCAAGACTGTTCCAAGCAAAACTCACCCGCTAGGAGCTCTGCCTGATCCAGCTGATCTTTTCGATCGTCTCATGGCTCGTGAAGATCCTGGTCCCGATGGCAAAGGTCGACCTAGTACTTCTGGTTTGTCGAGTATGCTGATTTATCACGCTACTATCATTATTCATGATATTTTCAGGACGAATGATAGCGACAAGAACATTTCTGACTCGTCTTCATACCTTGATCTTTCTCCTCTGTACGGCTTTACAGACGAAATGCAGCGAAAGATTCGCGATGATAAGTACAAGCTTGGCCTTCTCAAACCAGACACTTTCGCCGAGGATCGACTCCTCCGTCAACCCCCTGGCGTTTGTATCTACCTCGTCATGTACAACCGCTATCACAATTACGTCGCCACCCAACTTCGTCGCATCAACGAAAACGGTCGCTTCTCTGTACCTACCAAGTTTCTCCTTGCACCTCTTGCATCAGCTGCCAAAGAATTCGTCAAGCCTGATCCTAAGAAGCCCGATCCCGAGTTTCAGACTCAGGTTGACATGTATCACAATGAGTGGAAGCGCCGTCAATCAGCTGGTCTTGGAAACGAGAAGGTCGATCCTGATTCTGACTTTGGTGCTCTGACTGAGTTTCTGAAGCAGAGGATTCTTAAGGGTATTGAGGATGGACTGAAGGAGCAGAAGCAGAAGATGAAAGATCTTTGTATTGAAGTTATGGGTAAGGATCATCATGAGGATGTTGGTGATAAAAGGTTGAAGAACATCAACCCTCAAGCTGTCCTTGACGAGTTTCTGAAGGCGCATACTGCTGCTTGGGATAAGCTTGATGAGGACCTTTTTCAGACCGCACGATTGTATGTCTACACTGCCCTTGACAGTTACACATTACTGACACTCAGTAGAATCACCTGCGGCATGTACATCCAGATCTCCATCCACGATTATCTTCGCGCCCTCATGGGTTTCCACAATTTCGACACCAACTTCACCCTCGGTACGTCACCTGCCCTCCTTTTCTCAATCCCTTCACTCACTAACAACCTCAGACCCCCGCGTCGAAATGAAGAACCACAAAAACGTCTCTCGCGGTCTCGGCAATCAAGTCACCGTCGAATTCAACCTCCTCTACCGATTCCACTGCGCCATCTCCATGAAAGACGAGCGATACGCCGAAACTTTTATGAAAGAGCTCTTCGAGAAGGACGATAACTGGAATCCTAAGGATCTCAACCTTCCGCAGTTTATGGGACTCATGCAAAAGTCCAAGGCCAAGGCTAGTCTGTTTCCTAAGCCTGAGCCGTGGCAGCAGGAGTTTGGGCTTATGACGGATGGACATCCGGATTTTAAGCCGTTCAAGAGGAATGAGTTTACCGGGTTGTTTGATGACAAGGCTATGGTTGATGAGCTTACTAGTGCTATGGATGATCCTATTGGTGAGTATCGCGTGTGACCGATTGAGTCTCACGCTGACTTCATTTAGCCAACTTCGGTCCTCTCAATGTCCCGAGATGCCTCCGAGCTGTCGAAATTCTCGGCATTATGCAGGCTCGCAAGTGGTAAGCATGTTCAAACCAACAGCACTGTCACCACGCTAACGAATGATCAGGGAAATCGGCACACTCAACGACTTTCGTGACTTTTTTGGCATGAAGCGTCACAAGACATTCGAGTCTATCACTCCTAACGAAAAGGTTCAGAACGCTTTGAGGGACTTGTATGAGCATCCCGACAAGGTCGAACTCTACCCAGGTGTCTTCTGCGAGACCAACCAAGCCAACGGTCAACTCAACGCCGACCCTGGTCCAAGTGATCTCGACTCTGCACTATGGGCTGCCATCTTCTCCGACGCCATCACCCTCGTTCGCTCTGATCGCTTCTATACTGTCGTAAGTATCACGCACCATATAGAGTACCATATGCTAACGACGTCAGGACTGGAACACCAACTCTTTGACCAACTGGGGTATGAAAGAAGTCACACCCGACAGTGACGTCCTCAAGAGCTCCATGTTCCACCGTCTTCTTCAACGCGCATTCCCAGAATGGTACCCCTACGACTCAATCCGTTTCTTCCATCCCTTCTATACCGCGGAGAAGAACGCCGAACTTGCGAAGCAGCAAGGCTACGACAAGGAGTTCAGTATGAAGACTGAGTCTTTGAGAAAGGCTGAGAAGAACTCCCGAGGCGAGATGACCAAGACCAAGTACCATACTGCTCAATCTGATCCTCAACGACCTAGCAAGACGATTTATCTTACCAACAGGGAGGATATCAAGCTTATCCTTGAGGACACGACTGATATTCTGGTTCACCCTGCTCGAACGAGAATTTCGGATCTTCCAAAGGAGATTCACGATGTTTTGAAGCCTGGTCAGCACAACAACCCTGCTCAGAACGGTATCTCTCAAGAAGCTGCTGCACGACACTCGTCTGTTGACCATGAACACGTCATGTCATACCTGGTCGAAATCTCCCGCAACATCATCAAACGAGAAGTCGTAACCATGGAAAAAGGAATTTACCAACTCGACATCATACGCGACTTTGCCATACCCGTTGTCACCCGCTACGTCGCCGACTTTCTCGGTTTCGGGCACCTTCTCCGCAGCGACACCAACTCCAGCGCACCATACTCGGAGAATGAAGTATACCATCACATCAACAATTGCCAAGTGTTCTTGTCTTATAACACTGATGAGACAAAGCTTTTGAAACGTCGAAAGGATTTTAGAGATTCTATGAGCTTTTTGCTCAAGTTGGCTCAGGAGGGTAATATCAAGGAGGCGGGTCGTTGGAAGATGGCAAGGTGGTTGGGGAGTGTTTTTGGAGCTATTACCAGGAAGAAGGAGAATTTCATGGAGGCACTGGGATATCGTGTTGCGACGGAGATTATTGAGAGGGAGTATGATACTGGTAAGGCGGCTGCTATTCTGCTCTTGACTGGATTGGATAGTGCCTACAATGTTGTTCTGGCGGTAAGTATCTCATTCCCCTACTCCAACATCCCGACTGACAGGTCTACCGTTCACTTCAGTCATGGAATCCTTCTTCAACAGCCTTTACGCCGAGAAGCCCAGCCCCAGACAACAAGAGATCAAGTCTCTTTGGCTCGAAGTCCAGAAACTCGCTTTCGAGAATGACGTTGCTTCCAACGAGCGCATCCAGGCTATTGTTCTCAAAGTTCAGCGATGGAGTGTTCGACTTCCAGTCATTCGCAAGGCTTCGCAAGATACCATAATCCAGGCTCACAGACGCACGAGTGACAAGCCTGTTGTTGAGGTTGCTGAGAGGATCAAGGTCCCCAAGGGCGCGACTGTCGTCTGCGATATTGTAAGTACTTTCACTCATTTGATTATATCGGCCCTGACATGAAGTGAAGAACAAGGCAGAGCAGAGAAACACCCACGAGACAGCCGACGAACGTGAGGAACTCAACTACTGCTCAAGCTTCGCCGAGGCATTCAGCGAATATCATCCCAAGCACGTCGCCGCAAGCGGTCTCGTAACAATGATCAAAGTCCTCGCGCAGCTGCAGAACCTTCGTCGCGGCCACGACACCCAAGGTGTTTCCAAGAAGATTTCTATCGATTCTTCTTGTGTTGGATATGCCAATTACATGGCGCCCATGCGTCTCAAGGAGATTGAGCTCAAGGTTAAGGAGGCTAAAAAGTCAAAGGGCTTAACGGATGAGGAGGTTGATGCCATTTTCCCTTCAGAGATTAGAAAGCCTGCTACGGCTACGTATCTTACTCCTGAGTGGGATGAGATGGTTCCTTTCCCGACTAGTAAGTAACCTCCATCTCGTCAAACATATAAGTTACTAACGCGTCACAGCTTGGAAAATGCGCTTCGATGGATATGGTGTTTCAGACTACAGCCCCAATAACTGGGCCGCTCTCAAGGTCTTCAAGTTGCCCGACGACATCCAGCCGTTCTATCAGCCCAATGGCCCCAGTCACATTGGCGGCTCATTCGCTACGCCTGTTTGCGTATGCCATGAGAGTTGGAAGCAGAAGGGCAAGGAGCATGAGCACAAAGAAGGTGAGGAACCTGGGGCTCATGAGGTTCTTGCAGCTTGCGGACATGCTCATGCGCCTCAGCCTGCGACCTCGGGATGCAAGATTGGTTGAGGTTTTTGTCCTACATCAGTAGATTCAGTGACCACGGCAGCCTAGGACTGAGCCATGGTAGTAATGGTAAATGCTTTTCTCCTTTTGCGTAAAACATTACTGGTGTCGACTCCATCTTCTAGCCTGGTTCGGAACAAGCACCGGCCCCCCGATCGGTGTTGTTGGCTTGGCAGATGGATGCGAAAGATCAACTTGATATTTTATGGAATGCATAAACAAGTTATTTCTCTGGAACTAGGTCAATCAAGGCAAGCTGGTCGCATCTGAATCCTAATTGACTGACCCCTCTACAAGACAACTCCTTGTGCCCGTCTTATGGACTCTGATCGGCAAGCCACTCAACAAATTCACCACTCGGATCGCAGACATTGTCATCCCGATAAGCCAAACAATAAAAGCCATTCAAACTTATCGCAAGATGCAAAAGTCAGTTTTCTGCAAGTTCGTGCGTAGCGTGACAGAGTGGCCAGTCAGAGCTACTACAGTAAGCCAGTTTGTTGGTGGAAGACACTAGTGTAGCCTTCATGTAACACAATCAGATGGTAGCGCCATGTTGGTGGAAATGTTTGTCTGCAAAGCTAGCTTAGCGTATGCTGCCACGAATTATCGTGCACCTTGGGCAGGAATTCTTCAGTAAAACAGCATAGTGATTAGCTGTTCACCAATGGTCCAGTTGGTTACGGGCGTAACTAGCTCAGTCCTGGCTGTTCAGCAGACCTGAAATGGCTGGAAGTCAAGGTAAGAAGTCTGAGTTTCCCGGCCTTGTGCGATGTCCTTAAGAAGGGGGGAGGACAGAAAGGTTTCCGTTGGCTTTGGCTTTGCTAATTACTTGCTACAGAATCTTTGAATACTCTGTGACCATGGAATCGTCCACATTGCTAGTCTACGCCAGTGTCACATTTCTGGTGTGTATTTGCATTACAAAGCTCCTTTCCAAAGCGCCTACTCCACTGCCTCCTGGGCCACGAGGCCTCCCTCTCGTCGGCAATGCACTGGATCTTCCACGAGCCGGTGAATTCGAAGCACATCACTGGGCCAAACACAAAGAGTTTTATGGTACGTTTTCCCTTGTACTGTTAACTACCCAAGCATTAATCATATATGTATCAGGGAACATCAGTTCTGTTACAGTTTTCGGTCAAACCCTCGTCATCATCAACGATGCAAAGCTTGCACAGACAATCCTCAATGACCGATCCGCCAAGCATTCTAGCAGGTCAAAGATGACTTTTGCTGGTGAGATGTACGTTTCTTCTTACGAAACCACCGTGTTGCCGCTTATTGACAAGATAAAGGGTTGGATGGGACAAGACCTTGAGCTTTCTATCTTACAATGACCAACTTCGAAGTCATCGCAAGAAAGCCCACTTGTGTCTCAAGTCAGAGGCTAGTATCAAGTCAAACGATGCTATCCAGGAAGTTGAAGTCGGTCACTTTCTGTTGCATCTCCTCCGAGATCCTGGCCGCTTGGTCGAACATATCCAGAAGTATTAGACCCTATCATCATGACATCCGATGCCGACTCTAACGTCATTTTAGGCAAGCGGGTTCGGTCATATTGAAAGTCGTCTATGGCTACACCGCGGAACAGTTCAAACCCGATCCTTTGCTCAATACGGTACGAAAGGTCGTCGACGAATTCGGGATTGCCGCAAAACCGGGAGCCTTTATGGTTGATCTCATCCCACTTCGTAAGTAATGCCACGGCCTAAGGATTCACCATCTGATCCGTTTCTCATAGTACGATACGTCCCCGATATGTTCCCAGGAGCCGGTTTCAAGACTATTGCGAAGCAGTGGAGGTCTAACCTCGAGAGCTCGGTCAATGTCCCCGCAGCATTTGTCGAGCACCAAATGGCCAAAGGGAAAGACAATACGTCTTTTCTGTCTCAGCTGATGCAGAAGAAGGACTTGACCGCTGAAGAAGCTTCTGAGAACAAATGGTTGGCTGCATCTCTATACGCTGCCGGTGCTGATACAGTACGTAAAGCTTAAAAGCAGAAGCTCGAATGCTTGAAGGGTTTAGCTAACTACTTAATAGACCGTGTCTGCAATTACGACTTTCTTCTTGGCCATGACGCTGTTTCCTGAAGCCCAGAAGAAGGCCCAGAAGGAGATTGATGAGATTATTGGGATGGGCCGTCTCCCAACTCTTTCAGATCGACCAAGTCTACCATATGTCAATGTTCTGGTGAAGGAAGTTCTTCGATGGCATCCTGTCGGCCCGATGTGTCTTCCTCATACAACCTCTCAAGATGATGTTGTTGGCGGATATCTCATTCCCAAGGGAACCATGATTCTTCCAAACATCTGGTTCGTACAGGACTCTTGCAACCTCGAACTCAGTGGCTCACATATTCAATAGGCAAATCTGTCACGACCCAGAACTGTATCACGATCCAATGGCATTCAAACCAGAACGCTTCCTTGGTCCGGATGCTGAGACAGACCCAGGTCGATTTGTCTTTGGCTTCGGCCGAAGAATCTGCCCGGCGCAGGCCATGTCGGACAAGACGCTGTTTCTCAACATGGCACAGACACTTGCTGTATTCAACATCGACGTGAAACCAGCAGCAAAGGTCCCCAAGGCTGAGTTTACCTCTGGTGTTGTTAGTCATCCGAAGCCATTCGAGACAGTGATCACGCCGCGATCTGCCGAGCATCGCAAGTTGATTGAGGCGCTTGAGCGCATTCATCCATGGCAAGAGAGCGATGCTGCGGTTCTGGCCAGTCTGTAAATAGCTCTAAATGCATAACCGTGGTTTGAAAGATAACTTTGAAGAAGAAAATCAACGCATGAATTAAAATATCTAGGTCATCACATATTGTTCATAACATCACCCCTGGTGATCAAAACGCCAACGCCTGCTATTCTCCTTAACAAACCACCTCGTAACAAAAGCCCCTTCCTCCGCCCACTCCGCAACATCCCTCCCAAACCTACTCTCCACACTCTTGACAAACTCTGTAAAATCCAACGCCTGAACTGAATCATGCTCATGTGGATCCTTCTCCAGATCCGATAATCTCCAGTCCACATTCTCTATCACCGGTACGACGAGATGTCTGTTGGGATATCTCGCGTCGCGAACTGTAAGCATTGCGCGCCCGGGATTGGTAACGGTGAATTGCCATTGTCCTTTCCCGGAGCTGCTGTTTTCGGTTCGTAAAGGTCGGAGAAGCGATTGTCCTTCGTAATTCCGGATTAAATCGGTTGCTGCTTTGCGGCTTGTTGGACTGAGAGAGCCGGTTTCGAGAAGAATGTCGAGAATCGTGGGGAGGACTTGTGTTGAGTGGACTGCGTCGTCCACATTAAAAGGCGGTAATTGAGGATGCGAGAGAATCAAGGGTACGTGATCGACGCCAATATTGGGGTTGTAATATGGCGAAGCGTAGTCGTTTTCTGGAAGAGATGTACCATGATCGCCCTGGAAAATAACCAACGTTTCATTCGCAATGCCCTGCTTGTCCAGGACGTCGAGGACCTTTCGGATCCATCTATCATCGTAGCCAATCGTGTTGACATACCGAGACATCATGTCTAGACCCTTTGCCAAAGGCGTGTACTTCTCCGTCTTGGGCATATGGAATCGATGATGGCTCGTACTCGTCAAATGAGTCAAAAACACACGGCTCTTGGCTTTGGCCGCGTCTTCGAAAATATCCGTGATGTAGTCCTCCAACGGATCCTCCTCGAATGCGAATTCGTTGATGTTGGGTAACGTAACAGGACCATGCTTTGCGCTATCGCTGCGAAGATACTCCCTTCCAATCGTATTTTTCAACGGAAATCCCATCGCAGACATCAAGTTGTACTGATTATCGTAATCAAGCGTCGCAGCTTGGAAAAAGTACGAGTTCCATTTGTCTTTCTTGTTCACGTTGTCGTTCCACATCAATTTTGTGCCTTTTCCATCGCGCCTCGTCTTCGTGTTCTCGATATCGCTGTTTTCTGCTTGGTTCATGGCTTCGAAAATATGCGGTAGACAAGGCTGATAAATATGATGACTGTGCTCGAGGTTGAAATCGCCAACAAGAGGAGCTATTCCGCATACTGTGCCCGTCATGCTCTTGAGAGTGTATGTTCCAGCTGTATGCGCATTCGTAAAATGAATTCCACCACGTTTCGGCTTCTCATCATGCTCAAATCCATCGTCATAATCGCCAGTGATAAAATTCGCTGTCGGCGTCAAGCTAGCCAGCTTATCTTGCACTTCTTGCGGTAGCTTTTTGTCGGGAAACGTATCTGCAAATCGATTCCAAATCAAACCATCCTTCTTGATAGGAAAAACGTCGTTTCTAGTGCTTTCAAGAAAGAACATGACAACGTGACGAATGTTGATATCCTGCAACTTGCCGCGAAGAGATTCTCGAAGAGGGTCATCCAGATTCGAAATCTTCAGGGGATCCGATTCGGCGCTGTAATGAGGCTTTTCATCATACCAATCTTCGAAGCCTCGCGGCGCTTCGTTCTTGGGAAGCCAGCTCAACGACGCAGGCTGAACAAGGGCCGTGCGCTCATCCCAGCTTCGCTGCACGCCTTTTCCGAAAACAGAAGGGAGATCGTCGAGAAATGGTGATGTTGATGCAAAGTCGACAAAAGGTAAAAGACCGCTCGTCCATGAGAGGAAAATTAGAGAAGGATCTTTAGGTCGGAGGAATGAGAGCGTGAAGAGCGCTGTCAAAAGAATGCTGACGATGGGGTACGGTAAAATTCGTAGAAATCGGGTGCATCTTGATCCTCGAGAGGGCGAATCGCCTTTGAGCGCTCGTGCTGAATGTCGTGGTGTTTTCGATGATGATCTCGACCGATCCTTGTACTCGTCCTCGGAATATTCGTCATGACTCGAGCCGCTGTCGCTGTCAATCCACTGCGGCAAGTTATCTCGCTGCGATAACTGGTCATAAGCGTTCCTCCTCCCAAAGCAACAACAGCAAAGTTTTCGCGCGACAAAATTAATCGGCCAATTAACGATATCGCCTCCCCAGCCAAATAATGCATAACAAGCCGTTTGAAGTACGCCACTAAAACAAGCACAAAGACACAAAACGCCCAAAAATGCAGTAAAGCCCGAAAAGATAATCGCCCTCGCCGACGGATCAGCTATAAACCCAATATTTCGCCAGTGAATCTCAGATCCAGCGATGATGTAGAAAGAAACGGAAACAATGCAGAGTGCGACATTATAAGTGATTAAGCAGAATGCAAGCGCTGTGATGGTCGTTCGTAGCTTGCCAGGGAAGCTGGGCACCCAGTGGCTGAGAAGCAGTCGGATGAAGAGGAGGAGAAGAATGTCTTGGGTGAAGAAGGAGAAGAAGAAGAGAAGCATGCGTTTCGGGGCGACGGAGGATCGGTGGTTGTGAAGATGAACTCCTTTGGCGGCGCATACGGCTAATGTCGTGAGGGCGAATGCGAATCGTCTATTGGCTATTTTAGAGCAGATGAGCGAGCTCATCTTTCTAAACGACACCATGATGAACTGTTTCCGAGAAGAATAAAAAGAAAAGAGAAGATCCTCTAGAAAGGATTGCGTAGTGCAGGTACGGAATCGGCCCTAACACTGTTACACCCAAAGTTGTTGTGTATTTATCGAGGGAACATGACTGACTGGGAGTGACAGTGACAGTGACAGGCAGGTGCAAATCGGACACAAAAAATCTGGGCGTCTACCCGCTGATAAATAACGCTTTTTGCTTTTACGCCGTGCCGCAAATAAAACGCCCCATGTTTTTCTACTACAACGCCTAACGAATAACAGACATTAGTCTCGACGCCAGGTCAGGGTCCATTTCCGCACCGGCTTGTCCTTAGCCTATGGAGTTGAGTTTGCCCCCCTGAAGAGTAGAGTTTCAGCGGCGTAAACGCTGCAAGAGAGCTTATTCGGCGCTGCGCCTCCTGATTGTTGGGCAACCTGGATCCATTTTCGTTTACCGTATATCGCCTGGTGGTGGAGTCGTAATCTCGACGGTGATGCCTCGTTACGGCCTAGCCAATTGTAACCCCCGTCTCCAGAACACAAGATCTAGCCAAGACTGGTAAAAAGGTGCACCATTTTTCTCCTAACAGGGATTCTGTCATTCGGGCCTAGAACTGGGTCTGCACTAGAAAAAAAGCTGGGGACGGCGAGAGCCCCTGAGTTCAGGGTCCAGCGTCTGACTCGCTTGGGTTAAGCTTTTGACGATTTCTTGTCGCAAAGCTTAATTACCTGACGTTTTACGCGTTTGCATGCGTGGAATTTGGAGGCTTTGCTGGTAATCTTTAATGTGAGGTTAATAAAGTTTTGCTCGGTAGATGTTGTTAGAGCAATAAAGTTTTCGGCATTGGCGTTGGACGAAGTTTGTTCGGCAAGGTTGTTGAGGCTTGTTCTCTAATGAATTATGGACCAAGGTGGTGATCAACCCAACAATGAAGCGGAATTGCAATGTCATGTTTTATTGCCGTCGCTCATCTAACCCGCAATTATGCCCATCGCTTCCATCTCCTTTTGGTTCACCGAATAAATGACACAATTTCTCGCATGGCATTTTGCCTTGACAGTGCTTCCCCTCTTTCTCGCCGAGAAGAGCTAATTCTCGCACCTCGGGTAAAATCACAAACTTATGAATGGGGCTGTGCCACTTTAGCTACCCTAGAACCAACACGGCAAATTACAGCGTTGTCGCTTGGAAGTTCGGCAATAGAGCAATGTATGAGGCATTTCGCTACCAACACATCCAGCTCCAATTGTAATTTGTATCGCGTGACCTTTTGTGTTTTTGGTGCGGATGAATGCAATGCATGAAATGACTCGCAGGCTTGTGAGGCTTATTTGGCGCGTGTTTAGTTTTGGGTTTATGCCAAGCATGTCGTAATTAGCCCCGGTAGGGCTGGCGTACCCGGTATAAGCATAGATTAGATAGCGATAAGCTTTTATCTTATGGTTATCGCCATCGTGAAGCTTAACGTTTGTCGCATACAGATTCGTGGGGATAGACATGAATACGTCAGCATTTGGATTTGACGACACACGATGCAGTATTTTAGCAAATGATTGAATTGCCGACATGGCTTACGCGCGGCGCAGAAGATCATCGGCAGTCGTTTCAGAACAAGGTTAAACTTTGCAATTGCCTCAAGAATATGCATAGCCCGTGATCATCGAATCATCGCCCGGCTGTATAAAGATACACGTGGTTCCTATCGGACTCCCGGGGAATTTTATACCATCAGACCATATTACTACATCACATTTCATCGCCCTTTTATTTCCTCATTCGCAACGCGTCATCCCACTGCAGTCATATTCTGAGAGGCGCATGAGCTTCGGCAAAGACTTTACTGGTCCAACATGTCAAAGATGGCCTTGACCTCAGGAACCTTGGCCTCAAGCTCCTCCCTCGTCTCCTCCCAAACACGAGCCTGAGCAGCACGGCCACTCTTTCGTACCATGAATGGAGGATAACTAATCACAGTTAGCATTGATCAACCTTCTTGCGAGCGCATTACTTACTCAGCAGTGTCAAAGTCTTGCATAATCTTGCCATGAGCATCCTCTGTTGCCGAAACACCATTGACCAAAGCCGTAGCACAAATCTCCGGATCTCTTGCTCCAAAGTTCATGATCAATCGTGGAATGAGCTTCGCCTGATTCGGGTTCGTAAGGGGTGTCCACGCAGAACCTGGATCAGCGCTGTTGATTGTGACTTGGCGGGGAAGTTTCTCCGTTGCTTGGATGGCGGAAACTCGAGCGGCTAGTTCGCGGGCCCAGTAGAGAAGAAGACCCTTGGAGCGACCATACTGGTGAGCTTGTTCCATGCCTTCCTTGTTGTTGCTGAGTTTCTTGAGGTAAGAGCCCTTCTTGGGCATGCCCATTGTGAATGAGGAGGGGTAGATGCCAAAGGTTGTTACGAAGGTTAGAACGGGAGGGGAGGGGTTGGATGGGGAGGATTTGAGGAGAGGGAGAAACAAGAGGGAGAGAAGAGCGCCGGAGAGGAAGTTGACTTGGATGGCTGTCGATTGTTAGTATCGCCCAAAACGAATGGATCACAAGACTCACAAGTTTCCCAGCCCTCAGGCGATTCACGACGATTAAACGCCAGAATTCCCGCAGTCATCAAAACATGATCCAGATGCTCCAAATCCTTCGCCTTCTTCCCAAGTTCCTGACATCCCTTGAACGTCATCAAATCAGCCTGCCAGACCAAAATCTTGGGCACCGGTTTTCCAGCCTCGCTCAATTCCTTCTCAATCTCCTCCTTGACTCCACTACAATCCCTCACATCAACTAGAACAAGCGTCTCAACATCTCTGTTTGCAAAGATCTTGGCAGCACGTGAACCAAACGCTCCATTCGCACCGGTGATGAGCGCTGTTCGGCCCTTGTACGACTTTGTCGTTACGGTAGGTCTTCCGTGGCGCTGCTTGTACAGAGACTGCCAGGGGAAGTACTCTTTTAGAAAGAGGGGTACACCGTACGTGAGCAGAGCAACGACGAGTGCCGTTATGATTGCGAAAACACCCAGATTGGCCATTTTGATGAACTTGTTTAGGGTGAGGATTGTATCGCGTGTTGCAAGAAGGGGTTGATAAATGGTCTTAGGAGTCGTACGTTTGTGGGGTAAAGACAGTGCGGAGCGGAACAAGGTTTTTGCCTCTGTTCACCGACTCTTGTGCGGCTGAGACATTTGAAGGAGAAGAGGGGGAGAGATGGGACTGATGAGATTGATAAGATTGGCTACGATGTCATAATCAGTTCAGTCGGAAAGTATTCGTATTCGTGATTTTTTCGGTATCGGATGCGGTTGTTCTAACTTGGTGACGGAGCTGGTGGAGTTACGACGTCATGAGGCTCTGACGCGTCGACGCGTAGAAACGCGTTGGTTACGCGATAATTGATGGCTTCAAGTCGCATTGATGTTGCATTGACCTGACCTGTCTTTACTCTATCAGCGGATCTCAGTGGCACATAAACAGGCGAGCAAGTATCGCACATGCATCTCATTTCTTTTCCCTCCTTTTTAACCCTTATCGGCCAACCCATTTTCCTAATATTGTCGCAAGAGACTGTAGTTCTCAATATGCTTCTATATGTCAATTCTATACAGTCCGTCCTTCCAGACCTTGACATTCTGTTGTCTTTTGAGCTTTTACTGAATAAAAAACAGCAAACCCTTTGTCGGTCGATTTTCCTTTACTTATTTCTTTCTCTTAGATCAATTTCTGTGCAATATGCATAGGATGTGACCATAACAAGAAGACGATAAAGACTCCTCAATGCTGCTTCCTGCTTGATGTTCATTGAATCTCGATAGTTTTCTCTTCAATACATATAAATACGTACTTTATCAATAGTTTTGTTGTCTCAGCTGTTTGAGAGACTAAAAGCCATAAGAATATACTTTATTGTTGTCTCAGAGAGTTAAAGGTCCCTGCAAGTCCTTATCAGTTGCCGTGTGGGGGCAAGCCACAGGAATTTGCATCTCCGGGCCCCCAACCAATAGCACAACCTCATTCCCCAAAGCAAGATAAACCCCTGGTCTCAAACAGGTACAACCTTCAGCTGAAGCAAGCCACCAACACTTTTTATCTCTCTGAAGGATCATTTTAAAGGGGCCCTGGCTCGGAGTTGTCGTAATTCACATTTGGGAATATTGAGTACTTCTTATACCTGCCAGCTTGGGTCAAGACTGGAGCTGATAAGGGACTCGGAACGTGCGGACAAGAGGATTGTCGACTGGCAGCAGCGTATATATACTCCTTAATTAGTTAGCCATCGAGTCCGTGCATCGTCCCATATTCGGGGATATCTGGACTTGACAGCTGAGTTGGAATGATAACGGAATTGGTACCCGCGCTCAAGCAATGTCCTTTAAGATCAGCGTTTCACGGTCCTGCAAAGTCTAAACTTAACTCTGCGCCATTTCACCACCCCAGACGTGGCGCCTTGCTAGACAATTGATCATCGACAATGCAGTCACCGGCGCATATCTACCATCGTGAGGCTCTGGCCGCTCCGGCCGATGAATCGGAAATGGTTCTGCAAAGTATCGTCATTCTGATCGTCTCCATTCTTTCTATCCTTGGTGCTGGCTGGATTATTCTTAGCTTCGTTGTAAGTTCATGCATTTTACTTTCATCAAGTACTCAACTTACTGGTTTTAGGTCTTTAAAAGCCTTCGATCGTTCCGCCATCAGCTCATCCTGTACGCCACTTTCACCGCGCATTGAAATCTACTAACATCAATAGTGGGCTAGCAGTCAGTGACTTTCTGATGGCTCTTAACTTCCTCTCCTCCACCGCTATGAATATCGGCGGCAAAGCAATAGGTGCCCCGGAACAGGAAACATTCTGCAGCTTCAATGGCTTCATGACGCAAGTCTTTGTGATCCAAACAGATTACTGGGTGTTAACAATTGCATTGTGCACTTATGTCATCTTGGCAGGCTACAAGTCCTTATCATCATGGGTTCAAGATCAGCGCATCCTTCTATCGTGTCTACCTTGGGTACTTAGCCTTCTTTGGGCTGGTATTGGATTGAAACTTGCGGGATATGGTGACATTGGAGCTTGTTTGTCTGACTCCAGGGAACTTTGGGGGGATCTTAGCTGACTTGATTAGGGTGCTGGTTCACTTCCGATAAAGTCCGCCTCCTCGCCAACTTTGTCCCACGATGGGTCATCATCATCACCATTCTCACAATGTACGCACGCTTATACTTTATCCTTCGGAAATCACACAAGAGTTTTATTTCACTTGGAAACTCAAACTCGGCATCTGAACCATCGCGGGAACGGACTATTACGCGATCGAACCACGATGTTTGGAGATACCATGAGTCCGATGCCGCAGGTCGTCGAAGACTTCAAAGGGTTGTTGCCCACATTTCCAATGATTATGCTCAAGAGCTCATAATTTTGTAGATTGCTCGCCTCATGATCATGTACCCTGTTGTTTATATGCTCGTTTGGACTCTACCCACCGCTATTCGCATATATCAGACAATCAAACAGGTTCCATCACCATTTGGACTCCAGACAGCTGATAAAGTTTGTTTATCTGTAAACACCTCTCTCAAAAACTAACAGAAGAGTAGGCTTGCATCGTCTCACAAGGGCTCGTCGATGCAATAATTTACGGCGTCAACGAATCTTCTCTCAGTCGATGGCGCGAACTCATCTTTTCGTCCAGCGATAACGATGTCACAGAGACTGTTTCAGCCCGAAACAATGATCGACTAGATACAAAAGTATCAACACGGGTGCACTCGAATGCAGGGGTTGTCTCTTCTGCATCTAGTAGCAAAGTCATAATCACAACGTCGATTGAGCAGGAAACCAGCAGTATTGATAGAGACGATGGAGTAGAACTCACAGAGATGCCACGAGCTTATAGGACGAACTCAGGTTTACGGTAGTATTAATAGGTATACTTTTATGCTTAATATACGTAATTAATAGAAGAAATACGATGAAATTGCCTGTTTTCTAAATATTTGCTTTCGGTGCATGCATCACTTGGAGATTGGGCCAGCAAACAGGCCACATGATTGTCAATCGTCAGGACAAACACCAACATCTGGGCAAACAGGCCAATTAGGCAGGATAGGCAGCAGACGGGCGATTCATTGGAATTTAAATATAAAATCCAACCTTCATTCCGCGTAGCAACTTAGACTTATCAACTTACCTGTTCGTTAGCTTCAACTTTGACCCAGTCGACCATACCTCCGTCCGACTCATCGATTTGCTCTATCTCACATCCGCCATTGCCCAACGTTGAGCGTCGTATTTATAGCCGAGCTGATCACTATCGCGCTCTTCGCCTCGAGCCTTATGAGCCTTCGCATTGTGGCTAATGTTTCGCGCCATCTTTGAGACATCGTAACGCAGGAGGCCTACCACTACGGTATTTTTTTTTTTTTTTTTGGAGGCCGACCAGCTCATTTATAAACAATTCTTATGACTCTACAAAAGACCTCCCAGTTCACACTTCAGAAACTCACCGAAATGGCTTTATTTCATACCCAAGACCTGCAAGCGCAGATGAAACTGTTCCGCCCTGCAGAACACGCCGATGAAATCCACGATATCATCTCGACCCCGGTTTTCACAGAACAGGTCGGAAAGTATCTCAAACAGTCCGCTTCCAAAGGCAAAGCACCCCAATATGGACTTTTAGCCTGCGATGTTTCCCGGGGCGCATCTCTTGACGAATCTTCTCGGCTGTTCTACAACGTTGCAGCGCCTTCTAGTGTTTTCATTTGCGGTAGTCAAGGCTCTGGAAAAAGTCATACCCTGGCGACGTTACTGGAAAGTTGTCTCGTAAGGTCTGTCGCGAACGTATTGACCAGACCGTTGGCGGGTTTGGTATTTCATTACGATTCGTTTGTATCGGATTCGGGTGGTGTCCCTTGTGAGGCAGCGTGTCTGGCTTCCAATAAGAAAGTCAAGGTTAGGGTACTCTGTCCTCCGACAAACACGGCGACTATCGAGGTAAGCTAAGCTCTCTTAGCCTCATTGGAAAGAAGAGCATCACTGACCTTCCTCAAGAAAATCTATGCCTCGCTCCCGAATGTCTCAGTTCAAGAGCTTCGCTTCAGCGAGCATGATCTGAACACAAAGCGGATGTTGAATTTGATGGTCGCAAACCCAAGCCAAGGTGGTAAAATGCCACTGTACCTTCACACCGTCATGCGCATCCTGCGTGAACTGCGGATCAAACAGCAACAAAGAGGAGGAGGCTTTAACTACCAGGAGTTCAAGACGGCTATGAAAGCTGCGAATCTCACCAAGGAGCAATCCGGTCCTCTCCAACAACGCCTAGACACCCTAGAGAGCTTTATGGTGAAGCAAGACACTTCTGCGGGAGAAGCCAAAAGCAAGAAAGGAAAAGCAAAGCCGGTATCCAAGATCCAAGGAAGTATTGATTGGACACCTGTTGTAAGTGAAATCGCGTTATTATTTGACTGCAATCTTAACCCTAATTTAGAGCGGCCAACTTACTATCATCGACCTGTCCTGTCCATGCGTAACAGCAGAACAGGCATGCTCTTTGTTCGATATATGTCTCAGCCTATTCCTCGAGCAGAAAGCAGACCTGGGACGTGTAGTCGCACTTGACGAGTCTCACAAATACATGAACGACACCAACGAAAGCAAGGTGTTTACAGAGTCCCTTCTATCCGCAATTCGCTTACAGCGCCACAACGGCACGCGAATCATGATCTCTACACAAGAACCTACAGTATCTCCGGACTTGTTGGACCTTTGTTCCATCACTATCGTGCATCGATTCACGTCTCCAGTTTGGCTTCAGGTCCTCTGTCGTCATTTAGCTGGCGCTTCTGATACTGGAGAATCAGGGACTGGAGATTTGCAAACCAATGGCCAAAGTCAAGAGGGCGGACGATATTGGAAAACACCCGCATCTGAACTTTTTTCAAAGATTGTTCAGCTGCGTACAGGTGAAGCGTTCCTATTCTCTCCAAGCGCGATAGTTGATGCCAAGCCCAGAACTGAGGCAGAGGTGTCAGCTGGACAGAAACGCGGCGATTGGCAGTTGGTATTTCTTGGTGATGGTATTATGAAGATACAAATTCGTAATCGAATTACTACTGATGGGGGGAAGAGCATTATGGCTTCTTGAGGATATTTTGACTATAAAACTTTAAATATTAATTATAGTTAAAAAAATAGTATTCATTATTATTAGAACAGCTTATTATTTTATTCTGTAACCCGTCTTCTAACTATCTTGCATTTGGAAGTTAAAAGAGCTCTTGTGACTAAGAGGACTAGCTGGAATGCTCATCTACTTCTCTCAATAGCTACTGTCAGCTTGAGGCAAACTATTAGTCGAAGTGGTTGCCCGAAGCGGCGAAGTTCACACCTCAACCTCAGAGAGCCTTGATATGGTTTCTCAGGGGTCGCCAGCATCAATCGACCAGCCAATCCATGCCATCCATATCAACCATTCCCTGTACAAGAAATATTCTCCCAATTAAAACTTGACTTTTACAAGGATAAGGAGGCTAAAGACGTCTATGCGCGAAACAATCCTTCAGTTTGTTTATTTGTCTATAGACGAGGGGCATCAATTGATGTTCTGACAATCCGGCCCATCTTTAATATACACCTTGGGCATGTGTCCAAGAATTAGACGATTACTCGCTGTAACCACCAAGTATTAGTTGAAGAAAACACCAGGGCTTCTTCCCCATCCTCTATATCATCCACTCCTACAACCGACTACTCCTTGCAAACGGCCCATACAGGCTCGACTTCAACCAGCTACGAGCAGTCATCACCCCATCTATATCCTGACACGATCTCGACCAGTACCTCTCCCTCCAACAGGTCTGTCCCTATCGTTCCTGTACAATCAGTAACTACAGCGACTCGAACCAATTACAAGCAGCATACACAGCTTCTATACCGGCAAACACCCCCGCTTAGGCCTGTCCCTATCACTTCCGCTCAACAAGAAGCTATAGATTCTTCACTTGATGGGCCTAGCAACTTCCCTCAGCAATCCAGGTCTACCTCTCCGTTGTATCAGAACTCTTCAGAGCCAAGTGTTCCTACCAATCCCTGTCAACCGGCAACTTCAACAACGAGACTTAGCAAACCAGCTATTCCAACTAATCCCGGCCGTCTTCGTATGAGAAACCACAGGCCCGGGTCAGGATGATTTTTTAACTGCGAACGTACGAGATCGTATTTCTTATTTCCTATGGGTTCATCCCAAGTTTTGTATTTCCTTATCTTTAGTTTCTTTACTTATAATTGTTTACCTGCTCTAATCAATTATGCATTCCTTTACGGGTTGCTTATTTATGTATTCATTGCCTGACAATCAGCTTTCTTATGCGTCTGCGGCGCATTGTATGACCGAGCTCGGCCCGAAATCGGAGTTTGCAAGACTTGGACGATTGTCACCGCTTCACCCCGCGTCGTTCCATTCGTGCTTGGAAACATAAACCTATAAATGATATGCGATGTCATCTAAGAAAATGTGAAAAAGACATAGAGTCAATTATTCCGATTACGTTTAGAAAGAATCTTGCGCGTCTGTAATTTGTAGCTCATCAAACATGACTTTCTGCATAGCGTTGTGAAAATGTTTTAAATGGAAAAAAAACTCTTTTCTAGCCCGGGAGGGCATTTTGGATCTTTGAAGTCTATGCAATGAGTATATAATCTAGTGTCCGTTTACACCGTTTGTGCCATTTGTGCCATTTGTACTGTTGGTTCCGTTAAGTTCATGACCCTGTGTTCTGACATCGTGGATTGCCTTGGCGACGTACTGCACGTTTCTCTTGTTTACTGTCAAACCGTTAGAGATGTAAAAGCAAGACGTTTCTAGAGAAACTTACATCCAGAGATAGAGATGCGTCCCGAGTTGAGAAGGTAGATATGGAACCGCTCACGAAGAACCTTGACCTCGAAAGGAGAAAGACCAGTGTATGAGAACATACCAATCTGTGACTGTCAGCTTCTGTTCACCTTTACCATCCATTTTCAATTGAACTCACCTGATCAACAATGTGATTCCATGTACCAGGCGTCTCTAGCCTCACCAACTCATCATAAAGAGCCTGTCGCATACTCTTAATACGACTACTCATAACCTGCAAATCCGCCATCCAAGCCGCAGTCAACTCCTCACTATCCAAAACCGTCTTGACAATAGTAGAACCATACTTGGGCGCCATGGAAATCTCAGATCGGAGGAGGTACGATAATGTCGAGTACGCATTATCTCGAATCTCCTTTGAAGGCTCCGCGAGGACAAGATGAATAGCACCTGCTCGGTGACCATAAAGACCAAAGTTCTTGGAGAATGATTGCGCGACAATCATATCGGGTCGAGGCTGCTGTTGGTAGAAATACCGAATCGCCCAGGCATCCTCGGCGGGATCTCCGGAAGCAAAACCCTGGTACGCAGCATCGAAGAAAGGGAAGAGCTGCTTTCGCTGACACAATTCCGCAATAGCCTTCCACTGCTCCTTTGAGGGATCAAGACCAGTTGGGTTATGCGCACAGGCATGCAGCAAGACAGCATCGTGCGGTTGGGCATGCTCCTCAAGCGTCTTGATCATACCTTTGAAATCCAACGAACAATCCGACTTTTTGTAATAAGGGTACAATCTCGGCTTTAGTCCAACAGACTCCCAAATCATATGGTGATTAGCCCACGTCGGATCAGAGACCCAAATATTCTGCGGTCTCAAGTAATCCGCAACAAACCTCGCACCGATATGATTCGCTCCGGTCCCGGAGACAGTCTGCACAGAAGCAATACTCAAATCATTCTGCTCTGCGAAAATAAGATCCCTCGCAACTTTAAGAAACTCCTGATCGCCCTCAATGGGAAGATAATCATGTCTTGTAAGACTAGCCTCTTCAAAGAGCTTCTTCTCAACGCGGGTTACTACATCCAAGGGCCATGACTTTCCCTCGTCAGTGCAGTAGACGCCTACACCGAGATTGACGCGGTCTGGGGAGGGATCAGCTCTGTAGGCGGCGAGGAGATCAAAGATCTCGTCGGTTGGTTGCTTGGGAACAGCTGAGAAGATTGAGGAGGACATTGTGGGCTTTTGATGAGGTAGGGAAGTGATGAGGCGGTGGAAGAGGATCGGAGGAGGGAAGTGGGTATTTTTTAGTTTTGGGCTTGGGTAGGGCTAGTTTTTTTTTTTTTTTTTAGTTTTTTTTTTGTTAGTGGTTTATGTTGCGCCACTTGAAAAATGGGTGATGTTTGTCGGGTTTCTTTGTCGGCATTCATCAGATGATGAGAACAATATCTAGCATTTTACCAGTAAATTGGCAAATAAGATGTAACAAATCTCATTTCAGCATGAACAATAGGTACGGCTACAACTAAAGTTCAATTGAAGCACAAGGCAAAGACTAATGCAAGTGTATAGTAGTATCAATTACCCTGTACCAAATCGATCCCTCAACATCTATTCGGCAATCTATTGCATCAAGTCCCACTGCTGAGTTCAATTCAGTTCTCAAGTCTGTCTTTGCAGTTTCGAGATTGGCTGTTGTAAAGTGAAGCATCCATCAAGTGTCAAATTAACCTATTTCAGCTTAGCCTCATGTAAGGTACAGGACCTACGTTGAGTGTCAATTGCCGAGAGACCAATCATGACAGTCAATTGGTCAAAGACAAGGTTGCATCGAGATTAACGCCGCTTGACGCTTTGATGAGTTTCACCCAATCTTATTAGTTTAATCTCACTTTATTGGACATTGAAACTTTGAACAATGTCGTATCGTTGTGAGCTGTTAGTAAGGGGCAAAAAAAGAAAAGGGGGGCTGGCCTGAGACGACCGGATAATTCATGGTCCTGGGACCAGCGTTTTAGAGACTTAGTTTCTTCGGCGACGCCGAGTGGCGATGCATGCTTGTTTCCGCAATAATAAATACATTATAGAATCTTGTTCCAGCAGAATATCTTCAAGTGAACAACTGAAAGACGTGTATTAAAGGTGTGAAATAGTAATAAAAGGCTAATTTGATCTCCATGAGTGCAATGCCTAATTATTTAAACTCAATGGAAATGATGTCTCGGCACTTGAGTCGGGGCTCGATCATAGCGTTTCAGTTACAACACTAAACTGACCGACCAGTCTTGGCCCCCGGCCCACGTATCAATGCGTCGTCAGTGGCAACCTCAGGCATCGATAACCATTTTTCCCTTTTCAATTTCTCAAAAAAAACAGGCGAGTTTTTATCCCACCCGAGACCCCATCTAACCTAATCCGATCCCTTCCATTCCTTTCCTTCATGATATCTTAATCTTTAATACCCTTTTCCACAAATGCACTCATTATTATCAATATCTTTACTCACATTATTCTCCTCCGCGCACGCTTCATACGTTAATTTCAAGGACTGCAGTACACCCTCATCATCAGCATATTCATACGACCCAGGCAGTCTAGACGTGTATCTAGACAGACAGCACAATGGAACAACGTTCAGTATCGAGGTAGCAGGGAATTATCCCACAATAGCTTCGTGTCAAAAGTCTTTACTCGACAACGCCTCTGTTGAATTGAGTCTAGAGGCCCTTGGTGGAACGACGAGGTACAATGGCGAGATTCAAAATGCGACGTGTCGGACCAGGGAGTTTAAGCAGATCAACACCATTTTCTACATGCAGTATCTTGATGTGCTTTTCAAGATAAATGACCCGAAACCGCTGGCGGCGTACGAGTTTGAAATCAACATTGATGCTCCGGATCATTTCTCAGTGGCGTGTCTTGGCGGCTTTCTAACGCCTGATATTGGATATGCGGCCCAAGAGATTTCATTTTGGATACCGGCGCTTACGTTTATTCTCGTTATTTTGGCGGCTGGTTGGAGAGAATGGTATAATCTTGTGCATCCGTTGAGAGAGGATGATGAAAGTGGGCAGGAGAGAAGTCAAAGCAGGTCTCATCTTACGCGCATCGCCGATTGTCTCGCATATATCCAGTTCATCTTCTTTTCCAGCGCCCTCAGCATTCGACAGCCTGGGTTTCTGCAACCGGTCGTTAGCTCAACGAGTTGGTCTACTCTTATGACTCGACGCGGTATCGTATGGCGACGTTCTCAGTATTACGGCATTCGAGATGGGATTCATGAGATCAATGGGACTTTTGGGGGGACTTCGGGGCTGGAGCATATGACGCAGGTGATTGGGGCGCCAGTTACTGTGGACACTTGGACAAACATTGCGACGTTGGCGGTTGTTATCCTCGTGCTTTTGTACGCGATAATTCAGGTTGGCCTGAATCTGAAATGGACGCGCGATTGGTTTCAGCAATCGGGAAAATGGATGATTGAAAGCTCTTCGAAACCACACAAAGCTACCATTTGGGTCGCTTTACGGGTCTATCTCAGCTACCTTTTGCTTCCTCTTACGGCTTGGACGACATATCAACTCGACAGCGCGAGCGCTCGCCCGATCTACTACACTATTCTGGTTATTGTAGTGGTTGTTTTACTCATTATTGGTTGCTGGTGGGGAATGTCGCGAAGTCCTCAAGATATGGGTTATTTACTCGTTGATAACCTTCAGCAGCAAACACAGGAGGAACCTTCACGAACACAAGACTACTACACCTACGTCACTTTTATTCTTCTCTTTGCTCGTGGAGTCATCATTGGCGGGTTGCAACGATTCGGGACTGTGCAGTTACTTTCGCTGATGGCCTGCGAAGTAATTCAGCTTGGCTTTCTCGCTTGGGTTCAGGCTGCACCTGGTTTACTCTCAAAACCTGTTTTGATCTCTGGTGCACGACTCTGCGTGCTGCTTCTCTGTCTGGGAATGATCCCTGACTTATGGAGTCATACTGCGGCGAGTGCACTTGGTTATGCTCTCTTGACGTTTCATGCTCTATTCTTGATTGGCATGTTCCTTGTTCCTTCAGTTTACGAGTCCATTCAACTTGCCATGACTCGTTTCAATGAATGGCACGCTCCTCAACAACCAGCTCGTGACTCTTCGCTGGAGCGACCTCAGGTACGTGATTACGCATGCATCTTGAAGAGCAAGTATACTGACCTTGGCAGGTTTATGGTCTTCGTCAACTTTCACGACGTCCAACAACAAGAACAGACCTCACAGGGCAGAGCATCATCGATCACGACAGAAGCAGCAGTCTATCAAGCTCAGCCAACTCATCCTCCGATTCCGCCAACAGATCATCACGCGGCTCAGAACCAGTATCACCTGAACTCCTCCGCACATACTTCCGCTCTCCAAGGCCTGAAAGATCAGTATCAAGTCTTTCAGACCGACGCCAAATCTCATCATTCGACTCTCCAAGATCTTCACGGTGTGCATCGCGCGCTTCACCACGTCATCAACAATTTCCCTCTTTCGAGACTGCGCGACCTCCAACAGTCTACGAAAACCCCAATGAGAGAAACTCGGTTGGTTCGAGTTTGAGTACAGATAGTGGAGATATTGGAGAACAACCTTCTGCTTGGTCGGCGATATTACCGTCGAATACGCCGGTGGATTATTCGTTTAGAGAAACGGATTTGTACTACCATAAGCCGAGGGAGGTAACATTTGGAAATGCTGAGGGTGGTGGTGGTGATAATGAAGCAGGTGGACAGTCATCAGGTTGGGCTGGGAAACTCAAGTTTTGGTCATGATAATTATGTAATATTTTTTCTTTGTCTTGGGCAAAAGGAAAAGGAAAAGGGAGCGACTTTGGAATTAGGAATAATGGGTTTAATGAACTCTGGTTAATGGATGATGACGACAGCGTGAACATCTACGGAGCAAATAGAGCAAATCAGTGACATATTGTCAAATGACAAACTGCATTCTGCCTCCAAAGAAGCCTTGAATCAGGTGAGACGCCAACATTTGTGGATGTCTTGTTAGGAATTCATTCATCAAGGAGCAAACAATCACCACATATCATGGCTATAAAAGGAGGCAACCCAGCTCTTGGCTATAGCAACGACCAAAGCTAACAGCCAAGCGACCACGAAGACTAAACATCCAAGAGCAGAAGAAAGCTAACGATGGCATTACAACACGAACTTACCGCAGAAACTGAATTCTGGGAATGCAGGCAGACAAAGGGTGACGGCAAGATTTGCTTTAAGCTTAATGATAAGGGGGATAAGGTGTGCATGGCATGCAGGGCGAGGCGAGATAAGGGTGACAAGGCTATTGATAAGGATGCTAATATAATTGGAGAGTTGAAGAAAGTTGAGGATGGGAAGGAGTTTTGGGAATTCAAATAACTGAAGCAGAGAGGGCTTGACTTGATGGTTAGGCTGCATCAGTCTGGGCGATTCTGTCATTCACAAATGACATTGAAGTTCTGATTCAAACATCTCACCTTACTTTAGTGAACATTCATGGCTGATGGTAGTAGTCTGTGATATATGCTGAAGTGGTTAACTGCCAGCTGTTGAAACAGCTGCCGCACGCTGAATCATGTCAAGAAGACAACACTTACCAACAGCTCATTCGACTCGCACGACAAGGAGAATGGCTACATAAGCAGTGACCTCACCTACAAGCTGGGGCACCAACAATCAACCACATCTGCTCCTGCGACATCCAATCGACATCTCCACATCAAAATCCAACCATGGCAAAGACATATGACAAGCCTCCTGAGAACACTGTCTTCTGGCAGTGCAACCAGTTGAAGGGCGATGGCAGTACTTGCGCTGGTATCAATTTCCCAGACCAGAAGGCGTGTATGGAATGCAAGTTCAGGAGAGACAAGGGAGATATGGTCTATGACAGTCGCCAAATTCCCATAGGAGAATTGAAGAAGGTGGAAAACGGGGTTGAGTATTGGGTGTACAAATAGTGATGCAGGGCATGCGTGACTCTGTTATGGGAATGCAAAAGCTACATCAGCAAGGATAACACGGCTGGTAGTTTTGAAGAAACAGAGAAGGCTTCTTCTAAAAAATTCAACAAGTTTGACACAAGATCATATTGATATTGGCTCTGATGTGTGTGATGGATCAGTCAGTGGTTTTGTTAGCCACAGTGACATTGAAGCTCTGATTAAAGCATCTCACCGTACTAGTGTAAGCATTAAGTATGGATGTAGCTATTTTGTGAAGCATGCTGAAGTGGTTAACTGATAGCTGTTCCGGGGGATGTTTCCAGAACAAGAGAGAAGAGGCTTATTGATAGTTGATTCTGACATTCAGAGATCAAGGAGCTTGGTTATAAAAGCCCGAAGTTGGCCGCATGCATACACACAAAGCAGCCAAACATAACCGAACTATCAAGCAACCCCTCCAAACGAAGACTAATCATGACGGATACACATCCCGAACCTCCAAAGGATACCTTTTTCTGGCAATGCAGCCAGAACAAGGGCGATGGCAAGACTTGCGGTTATAGGAACAAGGTGGAAGATAAGCAGTGTCATGGATGCAGGGCTAGGCGAGACAAGGGGGATCAGGCGTGCGATAGGGCATGGATAACCCTCGGCATTTTGAGAAAGGTGGAAAAGGGGTTAGAGCATTGGGAGTACATGCCCAAGTCCTAGCTTACTTGGATGTGACGAAAGAACACGAACGCTTTTCTGGAGAGTGAGTTGGTTCGTAATCTCAAAGCAACAGAGAAGGCTTCTTATAAAACACCTACAAGATTTACGCGCCTCTTATTGATGTTGCACCTGGTAAGAAAATTGTGCAGGCTATTAGATACCTTCAATGAGGATACTGCAGTCTTATACCTATCAAGGTTATAGATCTGGTAAGTGGTGAAGGCTCGTGCGAAATTCCTGGGAGCAAGCCTCGTCTCAAAGATGCCCGACTCCTTCACCCCCAAGCCCAACACATCACAAGGTACTTTGTACTTTGAAGACATGTCCTCCATGAACATGTGATTACAGGCGTCTTTGGCCACTGGAGACTCGTAGTTGGTCCAATCTCAGCTGGCTGGAGTGATACACTGTGAACATAAGCATCGAGCTACTGTAAGACATCGCACTCACTGTTGCTGGCGACCACGGCGATACAATGAATCCGAGACAGAAACTGTCAAGACGTAAGCGAGTCACTAAGCCTGAGAACCATATAGCCACGGAACCAGAACGCACCTGTAACTACCACCTGCTAAAAAAACCCCTCTGCTCAGAAAACAGAATCAACAATGCCTATGATCACAAGAATTCGAGAAGACGCCGAAGTCTGGAAATGCATGCAGAAGAAGACGGACGGGACAATTTGCGTCTATGCGAATGACCGAGCCACAATGCTATGTGGAGGCTGTCAGGTCAAACGGAGTGTTGGAGCAATCGCTAACAATGAAGATGGTTATAATATTGGGGAACTGAAGCGGGTTGATCCTGATGGTATAGAACATTGGTCGTTCAAGGATTGCTAGCTTTCCGTGAAGCAGAATTACCAGAGTCCTTGAAATACCGAATTGAGCAGCTGCAGAAAAATGCATGGTCTGAAATAGTGATTCAGATGAGTTTTATACTGCTCCTAATGCCAAGATTCGTGTGAATTACGATGTTTCTTCCATGATATTCGACAACTCGCGAGACTTTCTGATGAATTCATGGTGGAACCCTGAAATAAGCCACACAAAGTCTCGAGTCATAAGCGCCAAACTACTTCACCTCCAACCTCAACGCATCATACTGCACATAAAGCGTATCAGGCAACAAAGCCGTCTCAACACTAGAAGCATTAAACGGCAAACTCAAGATAAATTCATTCCTTCCCTGCTTAAGCTTCGAAGCTGGAAACTCAAACTTGTGCTCAATGTTCTGGCATGCGACAGCGCTGCGAACAGCACAAGACCCACTCCGCCAGTATGGAATTACCCAAGTATCCTCATAACCTCCATTGACGTTTACAGTCCAGGGGAGATTACTGTTGAAGCGATCTTTGACGGGTGTCCATTTTGCGTTACCGTTTCCTGTTCGTACGCCTGCTAGTTGGACTGTGAATGTAGCCGTTTTGACGCCTTTGAGTTGGGACTTGGATAAGTCGAATGTGATGGTCCAGTTGTTGACGTTATCGTAGTAATTCTCGGATCGAAGATGGTTCCCTTTGGCAGCAATGAACGACCAATGAACATAATTCAAGTCCTTTGCTTCGTCATCTTTGCCAACATGAAAGTTGACGCCCTCTGGAAAGTCTTCAACAAAGTCATATTTGCCCCAGTAGATCCGATACTGCTCTGGTTCAAGAGGCTTTGAAGTATCAGGTGCGTATCCGTGAAGGTACTCGCCAGATGACTTATCAGGTGTCCCAATACGCCATAGCTCTTTACCAGCGGTTTCTTCTTTCCACGTGAAGCTGCCTTTGTTATGTGACTTGGAAATGCGGATGTCGTCTTTGATGAACCAGCCAAAGACGTCATCGGCGTAGATGGTTACTCTGTAGGTTCCCTCGACAACTTGAGGAATTCTAAAACTACCAGATTCGTCAATCTCGGCCCAGTATTGGAGCGACTTGGTGTTGAACACATTGAGTTGGAAGTCTTGCTTATTCTCAGAAAGAACGATAATTGGCTTCTTTGCGTTTTTTGGAAGCTTCACTTTGCCGTTGTATGTAGTCCGTTTCGATGAGCGAGTAAAGTTCGGAACGTAGCCAGCGATGTCATCGTAGAATTTGGCGTTCCATTCTGGGTCGGCATATTTTGCAGCATCAGCCCTCAGCTCAGCTAGCGTAGCATCTTTATCGCCTTTGTTGAAGTAATAAAATTGGGGACCCCATGTTCTGTCAAAGCCATGTGTTATATTGGGCATTGGCGCACCGTGATGGCCAGATACAATGTAGTTATAGACAATACCATCAACGACAAGATCAGAGTGCAGAGGACCACCGTAGTATGTCTCTCGAGTATTGTGAACCAACCAAGCGCCAAACGTACTTCCATCAGCACTGGTGGAGCCATCGCTGAACTGACCATGGACGTCATGATTGCGCCAGCTCTCTGAAAGGCTGTACTTGGTCCAATAGTCCGAGTATTGTTTGACGTATGGATCATCGGTCTTGTTGCCGACGTACCAAGTTGCATCTTGAACCGTCAGCGCACCGGAAGCATCAGGAAGAGGACCATAGTTCCCATCACTAGTGGAGAAGTGCGTCCATAGCTTAGTGTTGGGTCTAAAAAGCGTACGTAACTCGCCAAGATCGCGCAAGAAAGGCTTTGATGGATTGAAGTATGTAAGGCGAGTAAATGCATGCAGACCAGTTTCTTCACCCCTCAGGAAGAAGTATTGCGACAAAGTCTGGTTGGTGGGCTTGTATGTATCGCTCATAATAATGCCGCCATATTTCGTCCCAGTAGAATCAGTGCCTTTGACGAGTCGAAGATCTGCAGTACTGCCTGGTGTCCAGAAACCAGTCGGAATACAAGAGCAGTCAACATAGGGACCCTTGCCGGTATTTCCACTGAGTGGTCCCAGCAAATCTTGACCGTCGAGAGTGGCATCAATAATATGTCCACTAGATTTGGCGAGGATAACAGCAAATCGCTTGTTGGAGAGAGAGATGTGGGTTGAGTTCTCTGAAGTGGTCAATTCGGCTAAAGTCTGGCTGATTAGGCCAGCGGCAAAAGCCAGTGACCTGAATGAAAAGAACAGCATTATGAATGTGCTCTGACTGCACGGCTATCAGTAGAAAAAAAGGGTTTTCAAAGGATTTAAATGCCAAATACTCCTCGGCTCAACTATACCGAGCACTTCGGTAGTAAATACACCGGACAAGGCATCTCGTCGTTTGTATGGATGGGATAATTTAGCCGTTACTGAGGCTCAGTAACGCGGGGAAGACAGGGTTGATTAAACCGTGAAAGGCCAAGATCTGCATCCGAAATCCTATTCAGGCAGTTCGAAAATTTGAGTCCCTCGGAGCAGCATGTTCAGTTTCATTTTGGATTTCCATATCCGGTAGCTTGCCCACAGAATTCTTTGCAACTGAATATTGAAGCAGAGGAGTATAAGTTCGGTTCCAATTTTTGTATTACGGCGTTGTTAGAACTTTACTTTAGCCGACGTTCAACCAGTAGACCATACCCAGTCTCAGACTTGGACTTCGGCATGACTCATCAGACCAACTACTTCCCTACTCATTTTGATAATTTTCTTAAACATCTTATCTTTTAATTAACTCAAAAGATCTATTATCTTAACCTTTAAATAAAAATCATGGAACTACCTTCCGGCATCAAGAATCGTCTTCGGGCGTCGTATAATGCGATTGCCCCAGCATACAACACCTGGACGGAGCGACACAACGGCTTGCGTCTGATGTATCTCGACAAACTTCTGAGTCATTGTCCAGAGTTGACGTCACTTGGTGGCTCGCCAAAGAAGCAAGTACTTGAGTTGGGATGCGGAGCAGGGAGTCCGTTTCTCTCAACTTTACTCGCTCGAGCACCGTCGATTCATGTACATGCCAACGATCTCTCCGACGCCCAACTTGACCTAGCTCAAAGCAACCTCGCCTCATACAAAGATCGTATCGAGTTTCATCCAGGGGATATGATGAAGCTCGATTTTGCACCTGGTTCTCTCACTGCAGTTGTTGCATTATACAGCGTTATCCACTTGCCTCAAGAGGAGCAGAGAGAGATGATTAGGCGGATTTGGGGATGGCTAGCTCCTGGTGGTGTCTTCCTGTCAACATTCGGTACTCATGAAGCGTCCGTCATTGTTGACGAGAAGTGGTTACACGAGAAAGGGTGGATGTTTTGGAGTGGTCTTGGTAAAGATGGAACAATTGAAGCGTTGACTCATGATGCTGGACTGACCGTGGAACATGTAGTGTTGGAGGAAGACGAAGATGAAAAGTTTCTGTGGACGATTTCGAAGAAATCTATTAGAGAAAACCATTCTGTTAATATCTAAGCTATTGAGTCCGATGAGTTCACCTTATTTCTTCGCCTTAAGAATTTCCTTCTTTAGACGTGAATGTTTAGGAAGCTCTGCATGTTCGACCATCACCTCCTCCAAGCTATTCATTGATTCCAGGCGCCCATATACTTCCGTGGCATCTCAGCCATGTTCTTAACATCTGATTCGAATCCTAAGATCCTGTCGCTGTGTATTATGCTTGTCTCTTCTCATCTTGAAACAGTCTCACTTCCTCCATTACGCCCTCAAGTTCCTTCCGAGTTCAGCACGTAAGGCAAACCATTCAGCCATTGCAGTTGCCCTTTGGTACCTTGATGTGAAGCCGAGTAAGTATCATGATCGCACTATTAAACTCATATTCGCCCCTATGAACCTCAGTAAAGCGTTGGAGTGTAGTCTTGAAGTCATCCGTTTCCATCAGTGCAGGTTCATCGCGGTAGTAGTAGTCTCGGAATTCGTCGGCCTACTTTGGCGCACCGAATGGGCGACCAGGGTAATCTGTCTATTTGTCCAAGATAAAGTGTTTTGTGTGTTATACGAATGGCCGAAACTACCTCCTAGGAGGCTCATCCGTGTGAGAGGACTTGGTGAGTCGGCTACAGAGTGTGCTGAATCTCGTTTTATAAAGCTCTCCTGACGTAAGTTCGACCTCTGAAAGGATGCCTCGCCGGGGTCTACAGACAATGATGCTCTAGGAGCCTTTGGAGCTTGTGTCACGCTTGGGCCCACCAGGGACTTTGCAGCTGTTGTACCTATTCAAAACCGAAGAACATTGATAGTGAGCGGGACAAACCAGCACCGATTGCTATGATGTATCACGACATTCTTCGCTGGGGGACGTGTTCATTAGTAGGAATTGAACAAGGGAGAGAAGT